>JBBNEX010000203.1:0-44812 GCA_038021265.1 Cyprinella venusta
TTGAGAAAACTTGTTTGCTAATATTGCTTGCATACTCTCCTTCTAAAGCGTCGAAACCTTAAAAGCCAACTAATGCTGCTGAGGTTAGGCATGCTGAACTCATATTCGATATAAATTCTAAGGCTTTTATGCCAAAATTTAACAATTCCTCCCAGACCCTCGAAATTCATTTTCCTCGACCATCATTTATCTTTCATATGTTTAAATCTGTTTTTGGGTCCTTTGACACTAACAAAAGTCATTTTAACAAAAGTCATTTTATAAGTATTCATAAACTTAAATGCTCAATTCTCTGTTCTCTATCCAGGACTTCTTCTTTTTCATCCCTTGCGGAGCTTACCTCTCACAGAAAATCATGCAAAACCTTTATCCCTATTAAATCTTCCTCTTCTACTAAACCCTCCACCGTAGTTTCTATTCCTGTTCAAGCTCCTTTAAAAAGTTCTTCTTGCTCTTAAGAATCAGACCAATATTCCCTGTCTTTCAGCCAGGAGTTCCCCTTATAATTTCTTCGCCTGTTACCGCATTAGAGTAAGTTAAAAATTTTCCTATTCTCTTCGATTTCAATAAAATAATTTTTAAAGAAGATCCTCTGCCGTTCTCGAAAATCAAATTAATTTCTGAGAAAAAGGCAAACTTTATAGAGTTTATCATCAATCTTGCTTAAGTTCCTAAATCTTGCTAAAGTAAGCGCATTTACTACGTCTTTTACAATATAAAATCTTTAAAAAAAGCAGAAAAACTTAATATCAAAGGCACTTACGGCTCTATCTCATGCCCGGTTAAGAAATACCACAAGAGTATCAACCTAAAACGCCGGTACCCTTTCAAATCGATTGACCTAATTCCTTCAATCTCTATAACAAATACCTCGAAATCTTCTACAGCCCAAAACAAGGCCCTTGCCCGCAACAATTAACTCAATCGCTTAATCCGTCTGAACCAAAAAATAGCTTTTTAGAGTATCTCACAGTCTGATCTAAATATCTCCTGCTCAATTAAAAAATTTAAAATTTTTTCTCATTACCGCAGTATTTAGTGTATCAGAGAATTCATACATTTTGTTTCGCTTAAGATTCCGGAGTGTTTTCTTTCCCTTCTAAATTCAATCACGGTTTTGGAAGATAAATCAAAGCTCTCTTTATTTAAACCGAACTCAGCTGCTGGTCTTGATAGCCTTTACATCTTGGCAGTCAGTTGGCTCTTATCGACGTCTCTTAACTGCAAAGCCTTCTGCTGATATTTAATCGCTTCATCAACACTCTCTCTTCCACAGGCATTAAAAGTAGCACCACCATTCTAATTGCAAGGTACTCTGATTCGAATCCTTCTTTAATTGATGATTTTAGATCAATTGATATTAATTATATCATTATCAAAACTTTAGCTTGTATTATTGCCTAAAGACTCCTTCAACGTACGCCTAAGTTTCTCCATCCTTCTCAGCGTCGTCTTTTATAAATCGATCTCTGTTTCGAAAATTATTGTAAATTTTAGAAATAATAAGACGTCGCTAAACCTAAAAATCTTTCTCTGAATGCATCATCTTTGAAGACTTTCGCAAAGCGTTTGATATGGTAAAAAACTCATCATCATCTGTCTCAGTCAATCAACTCCTTGGGTATAACTTTATGAGATTTTCCTTCGATCTGATCTCGAATTGCTATACTACCTTTGATCTAGAACATCCAAAAAACTGCGCCATCTAACTATTAAATGGTGTCCATCTAGGATGTCCGATTTCTTCGTTGCTTTTTTACATATTTATTGACTCCCTTTTACGTGACCTCTCTCTATTTTTTGGTCTATCATTCTCTGCGGGTAAACTTTCTAATCAGCGCTCCTGCCCAGCTAGCCTACACAGATGATCTTGTTTATTCCTCCTCGCGTGAAGGTCTCTCTTTGATTGAACCCAGCTTTATGAAGGGGTGGTAAAAGTTAGGCATGTCGATAAACCCCTCCAAATGTAACATTCTTCACCTTAATCGTTAAAAGGTCATCACTGAACCGTTCTCTTTCTGTAACTCGGAGATACCTTCTCTTCGTCTCGACGAAGCGTATTAATACCTAGGGATCAAACTCTGTCGCTTTGATAAATCTTTCCTTTCTAATCTTAAAATTCGGTTCGATTCTGCCGAGAAAGAGATCAACAACATATCTGAAGCAAAAATCTCTCCGGCTCTAAAATTCCAACTGATCAAAACCTTTTTTTGCTTGTCTTTTAGTCATATCTTCCCCCTCAAACACTCGAACAAAAATATCCCTTCAGAATCTGACGTTAAAATTCGCCGTTCTGCAAAAGCCATCATAAATCTCCCTGACTCTACAACTGATAGCATCTTCTACTCTAAAGACTCAAAAGGTCGTCTAGTTCCTACTAACTTCTGCCTTAATTTTGTCATTAATGACATTGCAAGACTTCTTAAAATCCTTAACCAAGATTAAAATATGCTAGAAAATCTTCTGCGCTTCCGTATTCTTATGTCTCGTAACCAAGGCGCTGGCGAATTTCCTGCATAACGAAAGCATCGCTTCCCTTCTAAAGAAGTCTGTCACAAATAAACATTTTGGAGGGGAAATCAATAAACCAATAAAATCTTTTCGGTATTTAAACATCAAATTTCCAAGAAAAAAGGTCTCATCATTCTCAAGTATCCCGCTAAAATATTAATACCTGACAATTTCATTGATCCAAATTCTTTTAAATGCCTTCGCCATTTCGGTCTGTGTCTTCAGTTGAACGAATGGCTTATGTCATAATGGCAGGGTAATTAACTTCGCTGCTTTTTTCATTTTCCCGCTTCTTATTCGTTTATAAGTTCAGGTACTCTTCCCGCCACGATATATAACTGGGTTCTTGCCACTCGCCTTGACCTTCTCCCAACAAAAGTAAAACTCAATTTCAATAATATCAACTCTGACGATGGAGGCTTATCTTGTCGTCTTTGCGGTCAACAAAAAGAAACCATATCTTATATTAAGAATGACTGCATTAGATCAAAAGCATATCTTCAGCTTAATCGCCATAATCTGATACTCGACCTACTCTGCTCCAACGCTTCTCTCGAAAAAAATTAGACGCTTCGTTTCAAAAAGGTATACCATTTTAGAAAAGACCCTCATCCGGACATCCTAATCTTCAAAAATGGAGGTCAATGAATTATATCGAGATGTTGTGGTAAGTTACGATCATCCTAAGTACTTTGCTGATTTAGAAAAAGAAAAATTCTGTAAATATTATGTCCTTCAAATAACACATCTCGCAAAAACCTCTCGCCCTCTTACAGTACTACTCTTCGTATTAGTAGTCACAAATCGATCTCGGACTCCGTTCTTTATGCGTTGAAACCATTGAACATCGTCGAACAGTAAAAAAATCTCACTTCAGATAGTAGAGACTTTTATCAGTTTGAGTAATTGTCCATATCAATACTACATAACTGGATCCGACTGCGCTACCTCCTCTGGTGTCAACGACCTAAATCTATTTAAAAATACTCAAAGGGACCAAAATCTTTCTTTCCCCACCCCCTTTCGCGTTAGCGAGGCCTGAATAGAATAAACGGATTTTAACTATTTATTTTTTAACAATATCTAAAAGATATTTTTTAAATCATAGAACTGTTATTGCTAAACTTCCTCTATTTTTTAATATGCCCAGTTGTCTCATCATGATACAATGTCCCACCTTTCGACTGTACACACCTCTGCAGCATGAAGATCAGCACTTTTGGCGTAAATTTTTTTCCACACCCCAGCTAAAGACCTCGCTTTCTGACAAGGAACAATACACGGATGTGTTTTACCACACTAGTGATCGCTTGTCCAATTCTGCTGCGTTTAAAATGAAGATTGTGGTTTTTTTCGTTACCAGAATAGGCCTGACAGATCACTCGCAACTTTTTTTTTGCATAATGGCGGATGGGACCATAAACTCTAACTCAGTCAGATCGCAAAAGAATCGTAAAAATCTTACAAAAAGGAATGAGGTAGTTTTTTTAAACATAGGCACTGCTTTTGATGTCCTGAATTTGGGCTAATTACGCCCCGAAATCAAAATGCTTCCGGAATCAATTCCCGGTGTCGATTTAGCAAGCCTAAATCCTCCCACAATTGCAATTAACTATTTCGCTCTGATTTTAACGTATTTCTACGTAAATCTCGTCGAGCAGAAACAGTATAGCAATGTAATCGAAAATTTTTGCGCACTACGGAATTTCTCTAAATCCGTCCTAAAGTAAGCGCGAGGATTTGAAATATAAAGATTAAGTTTGGAAATGAGTTATCTTGTTTATTTCAAAACGTTGAAACGAAAATTTGAGTGCGACCACCGTATACAAGTAGACGCATCTCACGGTGTCCATTTACAAGCAACACACAAGAAAGAGACTGAATAAGCTCGATCTGAAAATCAATTAGACCTTTAGCTTATCTCTAAACTTAAAGATTTATTCGTGCGCGTAAAATTTATTCACATACTCTCTTCGCTAAGACCACAACACCCTCCTAACAATAGACAACATTTATCTTTCCTACAGTAAAGTATTGGTGGAAGACTCAGCGTTATCCATTTTCAAGGCCATTAAATTCGGAAAGTACGAACGTGCCTGTGCGTTGTTTCTAAATTTGGCAATTTTAACTTTTTTTGAAAATTTCTTTTGGATTCTGGTTTAAATTAAAAATTTAAAACTTTTTAGAAATTATAAGGAAGATCCGCGCAAATAATTGTCCAAACCCAGAATTTACTCTGCCAATCGAAGGAAATACTTCAAACTTACATCTATCAGATTTAAAATTTAATTCTAAATCTTTTAGTAAAAAGTTTGAAACTCTATCTTGCTGCCAGAAAAAGTTAGCAACAAGCGTGAACTTTACGAAAAGTCATAAAAAAGTTTCACATACGCATAACAATGAAAAAAAATAATGCTTCTCAAAATATTATTCTTGATCATTCCTCAAAATCTGAAGATCCAAATTCGTCTCTATGCTTCAAAATAGACATTTAAATTTCGTCAATTGCAGTATTAAACGATCACCTCTCATTTATTTTAAATAAAATTATAAAATTGTCTTAAACAACTAAATCGCTCCAAATCTTTTTCGAACGGATAAAGAAAATCTTTAGCCTAATGATAAGGCTCCAAAAATGACTGTTTACCAAAAGAAGCTAATAGCTAATCAGATTCTTTTCTAGGAAAATACCAACCGTCCATTTGACTTCTCTAAAGGTACTGTCGGACTCTGGCTTCCCCGTTTCGAGCTCAAATGCCCTCTGGGCAATTCAAAAGTCATTTTTAAATATGTTCAACATCTCATAAGACACCTAAGAAGTACTCACAAATCTATCAATTGCATCGTTCTTGGCTACTCTTTCAGCATACTACATACCTTTTCCGACTTACGTAAACCTTAAACACACTTTTCAAGTATCAACCTCAATCCTGCTAACCCCTGTTTCTCTCATGATGAAAAACATACCTTATTATACTCAAATTCATCTGTCACTTGAATAACCAACCACTGTTCTTCCCATAGTTCGGTTAACATTGTTTGCTCAGCATTCTCATCCTTTGTCCCTAAAAAAAATGACTTTATCAAAATCACTTACATATCCGAAAGCAAAAACTCGCCTGCCTGTCTCCGTGCCGAAAACACAAACAATGAAATGAAGGTTAAAATCAAAGTAATGGACTTAATGAAGGTCTCCACTCTCTCTAAAGCTAAAGTCGTCGATAAAGAATTTTCTAACAAAATCACTGAGGTTCCACTACCCACTGAGCCAACGATAATGAATTTGACAGAGCCACGGATCATAAACATTCGCATTTTAGATTCATCTTTCAAGCCTCTCCTTTGCCTTACTAAAAAAGAAGACACCTGTTATTAAAATCTCCGACGCCAAAAGCCCGATTAACTCTATTGGTGCTGCTCTCTCCGAAATAAAAAATCTCTGTGAAAGTAATGAATATCCCCATTCCAAAACCTCCTGGAAATCATAAGTTAAAAAGAAAAAACCAATCAGGAATAAAAAGAAGAAAAGCAATATCATGAGTCTCTCCCTGATACTAAAAAGATTCAAAACACTTGCACACATAATCGAGATTCTCTACTTTATCAGCTAAAAAATGTTCCTTATAGCTCCGATCCTGATATTTCTCTTCGAGAATTCCTCAGCAATTTTCTTGCTACGGCAGACTATTAGGGTAAAAATTCACGCGGGAACTTAAACTTTAAATACACCAATCCCAAGAAAGCATATTTTCGTCGGATTCAGTCTCGTAAAACACAATAAGTCTGCACGGACAATAAAAGATCTTCAAATCCTAGGAACACCGACCGTCACCAGCTCGCGAAGTTATTTAAATCCAATCCAAAAAAGCTCTTTAAAGAAATAACGAACAGATGTCAGAAATTACCTTTGAAGGTAATATTGAAGACGCAGTTTCATATTATAAAAATATCTGGTCAATGTCTTCATCCTATACTCCTCCCACCATTAATGGCGATCGCCCAAACACTTTTCAAGACTTACTTGTTCCTTTCTCTAACGACGAAGTAAGAGCTAAACTTCTCTCTTTTCATGTAAAAAATTCCGCTGGCCCTGATGGTCTCTATCCATCCACTTGGAAATGGCTCAGCGAAAATGACATCAATCCTCTTACCTAGTTACTTAACAATTTCCTCGGCAGAAAAACCATACCAACTTTCTTAAAAGAGGCATATACGATTCTCATTCCAAAATCAGTTACTGACGCATCTGAGATAAGCAACTTCCGACCAATATCAATTACGTCCGTCCTCTACAGGCTCTACAGTGGTCTTCTAACTGATCGTACCTTAAAACTTTCTTCATCTGCATTCTCTGACGCGCAAAGAGGTTTCCTTCGCACTGACGGCTGTCTACTCAACATTATGGAAATAGAAAGAATAAGACAGCTTGCTTCTAAATCAGCAAAAAACACTGCCTGTATGCTTTTTCTTAGTCTTGCTAAAGCGTTCGACCGAGTCCTTCATGGTCCGCTTATTGAAATTATAGAAAGATATTACGGCTCCGAAATGGCATTGCTCATCCGTGATCTGGTCTCTGATTGCCCGACGAGGCTCAGAATAAACAATTGCTCCTCTGATCCAATAGTTTTCAAATAGGTGTTCGACAAGGGTGTCCACTTATTCCGATTCTTTTCAACATCGCTATCAATTGTCTCCTACGCGACCTAGAATAACAAGAAGGCTATTCCTACACTGAATACGATGGAACACTGCTCCAGAAAAATTGTTTAGCGTATGCAGACGATCTTGTCCTCATCTCTAAAACTCCTGGAAGCCTGGCGTTATATGAAGAATTTACACAAAGCTGGCTTGACAAGTTTGGAATGAGCATCAACCCAAAAAATGCGTAGCCTTTACCTTTTCAAAAGAATACTCTGGCTCAATTGATGTATCTTTCTGTGGTTACCCAATCAAAAAGTGATCAGGCCCAGAAACATTCAAATATCTAGGCATCGAAAGAGACTTGTCTTTCAACGTTCCCAAAAACTTTATTCCAAGTCTAGTTGACGAATGTGACAAACTTTTCAAAGAAGTGGTTGTCTGCAAACTTCACCCAGCGCTCATAAAAAAGCTCTTTAAAATCTTTATTATTCCAAAACTTGATCACGTCCAACGCCTGATTGGTTTCGACAAAGACGCATCTATGAAAGTCGACAAAATCTTTAGAGATGGACTAAAAAACACTCTAGGATTGCCTGAATTGGCAAGCAATAACTTCTTCTACGATCCTTTAAACCGTGGTGGACTAGGTCTGAGATCAATGACTTCAGAAATACCATTCCATGACGACAGACGAATTATATTATCATTAGATGAGAGAAATCAATTTCTGAGAATCATTTCACGAGAAATACTCCTCAAATCCCGAAAAGCAATTTCATGCCCAATCGACCGCTATTTATCAGATATCGATTTTATGAACACACCGCCTACTAAAGCTAAGTACTCAAAGGGGTAACCATTCACAATTCAAGACGCTAGCAAAATTAGGTATTACCCTAGAAAATTCTAATGTCAATAACTCAAAAAAAATCATACTTCGTTTACCTGAATGTCATCTAGAAGAAAAGAAAAGTTTTAGCTTAAAGCTAGGAATATATATGTTCTCAATAAAAAAATTAATAGGCTTTTCAGCCCTCTGTGACTGGGCCAAGTGTAAATGGCAAGGCGTCTCATTAAAGATCTTCAATCGCCTGGATTTACAAAATCATTTCCTGACGTCAGATAAAGTTCAAGTCGAAACATTCAAGTGGGCAATCAAAACACGGCTAGACCTATGTAGAACAAGACTGGCTGTTTCAAGAAAAGTTCATACCGGTGCGGCACTTTTGGATCAAGGATTGTCCTGCCGCTTATGTGGTTCATATGTCGAAGCTCTATCACATATTCTTAATGGTAGTATGATCAACAAGCACCTCCACACTAAACGCTACAATGAAATACTACACTATATCACGAAGTTTAAGAAGATCGGCACACACACTATTCTAAGGATTAATCAAAAATACATATACGACTAAACGCTAAGGCCTAAAATACTCCTCCTCACAAATCAAGACAACCATACTGAATACTTAATCGATCTGATTGTCACATTTGATCATGTGGACAAGTTCAAGATTGGAGCCCGATCAAAAATCGAAAAATATTAACATCTGGCAAAGATCCATCTGGACAAAACAGGTAAAAGATTAGAAATTATTCCCCTTGTGATTGGCTCTCTTGGATCAGTTTCGTTCGAACTAAAGCAAGTGATGAAAGCCCTAGGGATTCCGACAAACTTATTAAGGAAATTGCGCGAAAGGTTTCAAGGATCGCAATTAACAATTTCTTCGACACCTATCTTCAATACTTTTCACCTGGAGATAGAGGCATAAAAGATATAACAAATGAAGAAACTAAGTGACTCTTACAGAAAAAAATTTAAAAATAAAAGAGTCCGAAGACAGCGTTAGCGAGGTGCTTCCCTAAGGAATAAAATTATTTTATTTTATTTTAACATTTTTCATTTTTGTACGTTGTTATTCGTTTCTTAGCGGATGGTTACTTTCACGGCAACGCCCTTTATGTTATCAAAAACTCGCTCTTTTTGGTGGTTTCCGTTAGTCTCCACTTGAGCACCTTAACCTGACACTCTGTTCATCCCGCATCGCCAGTTCTGCTTACCAAAAGTGGTCCACTCGGAGTCCCAACATTCTAGGGAGCACATTTAATCAAGAAACCTCTCCCTATGATCACCGGTTTGCAGTTTGAGAATAGTTAGAGGCCAGAAACGACCCCCACTCCTCAAATCATTCGCTATACTCGATGAAACTGTTAATTAGACTCCGGCGATCCTAAGGGATATTTTGGAGGGAACCAGCTACTAGAAGGTTCGATTGGTCTTTCGCCCCTATACTCAAGTTTTACGATCGATTTGCATGTCAGAACCGCTATGGCCTTCCATCATTGTTTCCAATGAATTCAGCCTACTCAAACATAGATCACCATCTTTCGGGTCCTAGCGAATACGCTTCAACTCAATTGAAATCAAAATCATCAACTGGTCTGTAGTGCGCCCTCAGCTTGCGCCGGGGGATCGCACATTTCCCTTTCGTTTTGCCCAAGAGTTTCTCAACTCCTCGAATCGCGCATACGTTAGCCTCCTTGGTCCGTGTTTCAAGACGGGTCGAACAAAAGCATATCTCGCCGGAAATATGTGCGCGACTCTCGTCACTACTTGCAGCCCGCTAAATATATCAAATGCATGCCGGGTAAGGTCGCAACTTTTGCCAGACCAGAGGATTCCCCTAATCCAGCACAAAATTACAGCTCTGCCCCACAGTACACATAATCCTTCAACAGAGCATACACATCAAACACTATTCTGAGACTCTATAGTATTACCGATACATTGTAACAGCGAGAAGATCTCATGAACGATTCGTTATCTACAACTGTATCAGATACCAGCCTCTTTAAACAGTGTGTCCGGCGCGTAGCTTGCTGCCAACTGCCAGATATCCTATGCGTGAACACAAGATAACCCACACCCACAGTAAACTACTTTGATTCCATCGTTCGCTTCCCCATTAACGGTTTCATGTCCTTTTCACTTTCATTTCTAAATGCTTTTCAACTTTCCCTCACGGTACTTGTTCGCTATCGGTCCCGAAGTTATATTAAGTCTTGGATGGAGTTTACCACCGACTTTAGACTGCATTCCCAAACAGCCCGACTCTTTGACATTGTCATACTTGATGATGTTGTCTGCCAAAATCATTTACGGAACTTTAAATCTGTATAGTGTGCCATTCTATGCAACTTTAAAATTGGCGATCATCTTGATGACAAGTCTATACGTTACAATGCCCTATCAAACTATGAATATAGCTTTCAATGTTGGACTCTTCCCACTTCAATCGCAGTTACTATGGTAATCATTGTTATTTTATTTTCCTGCCGTTATTAAAATGCTTTAGTTCACAGTGAGGTCTTGCCTGAGTTGAGGTTCAAATATGTATATTTATGAATATTTTGCTGTACATATGCATAACGTACTCCCCTTCGAACACAAGCGCAGTATGCCGAAAGTGATACATTCTTTCTAATTCGCAGTGTTGGTGATTACGCAACATATATTCAGTGTTCGTTTTATTTTGTATTTAAGCTGAGACAGCACTCCGTCATGGATACACATATGTTACAATGCATATTAATATATCAAGAGTACCGTCACTGCCATATCCAAGTCCACTGCATACACAGGTACAACTACAAGTAGTTGAAGGACTTGACAACTAGACACGTTAAACAGTACAAACATTAATTATGAATGCAAAGACAAACATCAATCAAGTTGCTTGCAAAAATCAAACCCTCAACCAGACAAGCACCCGATGTGATCGGGCGCGCCGGTTGAAGTCCAGGATAACCCCCCACTTTCATTATTTAAGCGCATGCGCAAAAAAATATAGAATTTTTCGTTTTTTTTTAGATGTTACTGATAAATTATGTTGTAAATAAATTTTATCGCCACATTTTATATATTATATCACATTTTAGCAGCAAAAAATTATGATGGAAAAATTGAGTTCGGTGTTTTACTTAATATCTCTTAATGCGTTTAACAATTCTTGTCATAAATCCTTCTTATGTAATCTTCTCAACTTAATCTCGAAGAATAAATATTCAAGGTGAGTTTATAACATTTAATCTTCGTCGTACAAAGTAATAGTTATATTCCTTGCTAAATTTTTCAATTTTTGGCTGTTTTATCTGGTCTGAATATTTTTTTACATTTGCAATTTTCTCAGTATATAAACCACAGGAAATATTAAAATTTAAATGTTAGACTGTCAGATCAGGTTAATAGAACAAAGGATACAATCATTTATGACAATGTAAATAGATAATTTATGCTAGTTTTTTATATCGATAAGCGTAACAGCTGTCAAAATTAAAAAATTTAGCTGCGAATTATTACTGTACAGCGTTCTGGCAACTTATTAAACGACAGACGCACCATTAAGTGTGTGGTCATATGATATCTGTGGTTATCGAGCTTTAATTCACTGATTTTAACGGCAAAACATTGTCCTTCAATTTGCTATTCTTGTAAAGAGATATTTACAGAAAAAAAATTTCTCATCTTTTTGTTTATCGAAGTTACTGGCTTCTTTCAATGATCGATGATAATAAAAAACAATTTTTTTTAAAACCAGTAAGGCAATAATACGAAAAGTTAATTATTGCGTTCACAGGATGATTAAAGAGAAAAAATTATTTTTTTAAGATCGAAAACACTCCGCTACATTTCATTTCATGACATATCAAACATTTGTGTTGCCTTGAGGTGTTTTTAGCCGTAAAATCAAGATTAAAAAACAAAACTGGCATTATTAATAGATCTTTTCGAATGATATGATAGATTTTTTCTTCTTTGTCGTCAAAAATGACAAAAAATGGAGAAATTAATTTCCGTAATATTTGAAAATACGCATGCGCCAATGTAATGGAAGTGGAAGGGCTATACTGGACTTGATCCGGGCGCGCCAATTGCGTTCAAAAACTCGATGACTCACAAGGCTTGCGAATCGCATCAATATTGCATCTTGCCACGTTCTTCATCGTACTCCGGACCAAGTGATCCACCGTTAATGGTTGTATTTGTTGTTATCAACTCTCAAACTCATGTATTCACACGTCAGTTAGTATTGCATATGACAAAATTGTATTATTGTCTGTTACAATACACACTCAAAATACAGCTTTGGAAACCAGAAACATGCACAAAAATCACCAAACAGCTATTTGCGGCACTCAACTTATTATTCCGTAAATAAGAAGCGCCAATCACTCTGTACAAAGAATGCTACAGTTTGGCTATTCGATGCTGGGAAATATAATGAGATTGTCTTTCGTCTCTCAATTTTATCAACCAAGTCACTACAAAGAGTCAATATATCATACTCTGGTTAATAAGACATATGCAATCTCACTCTTTGCAAGGAACACAATGACTCGGAATCACTCGTCACTTCAAGTTACAATAACTGTAACTTTGCCAAAACTCCTCCTAGAGCTGTCTAACCACCACGAAGGTACTTAGGAACCCTAGGGGAGATACATCAATGATCCTTCCGCAGGTTGTCTTCGTTCTTGCGCGTGAGTCTGAAATTGATCTGAAAAAGTTTTTAAAATTGATATATTTCTACTTTTTTTTTGGATTCTATATACTAAAATTAATTTTAAAATGGATTCTGAAAAGAAAAATCAAAAAAGTCAAAATTCAATTTTTTTTTCTGATAAAAGTGGTCCGATCAAGCGAAACTTTTTCATGTCTACTCAAAACAATTTAAATAAGAAGAATCCGTCAAAAAATCCGGATGAAATTAAAACATTCGCTCGAAAAATGCGAAAATTACTTAAAAAATCGCACATTACAACACGCGGTGAGGTGCGGCGCGAAAAAAAATCTTTCTGGGGACGTTTTTAGAAGCAAGGATTAACATGAAAATCATTCTAAATTCAATCGAAATACAACTACGTACTTTTTATCAAATTCAGATGAATTTCCTGTCATTAAAGAATCTCGTGAGCCATTCTCACCTAAGTGTGAACAGATTATCACTTCGTGTGTTGACAAATTATCACCTGCTTGCGAATCAATTATCATTTTAAGTGTGAACAAATTATCATCTACTTGCGAATCAATTATTAACCATTTGCGAATCACTTATCACCTAGGTGTGAACCAATTATCACCTCGAGCGTGAACAAATTATCATCTATTTGTGAATCAATTATTACCTCAAGCGTGAATCAATTATCACCTATTTGTGATCCAATTATCACCTCATGCGTGAATTAATTATCACCTGGGTGTGAAAATTCAAAAACATTAAATTTCTATTTTCTATATGCTGATCATGATTCTATAAATTTACGCCCAAGAGACGAATTTTTGTGCGAAACCGGAAGTCAATATTCTTATAAAACCTACGAAAATCAGCTGAACTATTCCAGCTTGCCTATTTTCCCACAAACTGGTGTTAATCCACTATGTCGAAAAGAATGGCTTGCTAAAGCATACGATTCAGCTGTATCTAACTGCTGTAGACTCGTTGACGTCCTGTCTGCCGCTAAATTCCCTGAAATAAATATCTTTATCTCTAATGAGGAGAATAAACCATTACATCGCAGATTTCCAGAAAATATTGACACGGTATCTACTGGTATTGTGTCCTCTCTATCACCTGTCGTTGAAGAGTGTCACAATTCCAACATTCTTGACCTACAACATTCTCCAATACATGCCTTTGATGACCATACTACTGATCCTGAGACATATAAATTCGAAACTTCTTCTTTTAGGTCGGAATATCATAACCGTACTTTACTAACTGACAATGATTCCTTAAAAGAGATCCAAAAATCTGTTTCCAAAATCTTAGGCATGGTTGAAGGGCTGTCAAATCGATTATCAGACATTGAATCTTCGATCCTAGATAAATCCTTAGACACGCCTATGCCTCCGATCAAAGAGATTTCAAAGCCTTCGATTCTAGATAAATCCTTAGACATGCCTATGCCCCCTGTCGAAGAGAATACCAAGCCTTCCGAAGCTTGCGCTGCTCCAAAAATAAGAAAAAGCTCTGTTACCTTCAAGAAACTTGAAAAATTATCTTCAACTCCGCATATGAACTCGCTGCCAACTCCTGCAATTACAGAATCTATAGCTAAGAAAAGAAAGACTGAAGCTTATATCAGAGGCTCGATCAATCAGAAAATGATCTTATGCAATAGTAACCTGACTATCCCTCTACCAAGAACAAATCTCTGCTGTACCATCTGTCAGTCAGAAAGTTTTGATGATATGGCTTAACTGAAGAGTCACATTCGAAAAAAGCACAGGAATGTAAAATCAATTGATTTCTCCTGCATACACTGTAGCTTATCACATAGTAAAAAACTAAAAGTCTTTCTTGATCATGCGGAAGCATGTATACAACTAACAGAGAAAAGTCGACTAAATAAGGATATGTCGCCATGTACCAGCCGAACCTTATCTGAATCTTCTGTTGAGGTTAAACCTGTAAAGCGCAGAGCTCCACCTAAGATTGAGGTTAAACCTGTAAATTGCAAAACTCCGACTGAATTTTCTACTCCGACTGAATTTTCTACTCCTCCAAAAATTTTAATACAGATGGATGAAAGCATTGATGAACATCAAGAGGTGTTGAATGATATGAATCTGGATAATAATTGTACCATAAATAAAAGTTCATGGGAAGTTACTCATGATTCCAATGAGCCAAAGACTAAATCACAAAACCTCATAGTAATAGGTGAACACGTTGAAGTGTTTACTGAAGTAGAAACTCTGACAAGAAAGCTTATTGATTTCCTAACAAATAAAAGTAATAGAAAGGCTAGAGCTACTGCGATGAAGGCAAGATCTGCAAAGCAAAATTATATTTTCCGCAAAATTGTAAATCGGAAAAAGAAACAGTGCTCTCTAAAAGTAAAAAATACACCAACCGTGACAAACATCCAATCAGTCTGTAGGGACAACAGTAAGAATGGAAATAGCCAAATTCAACAGTATGCACATCTTTTTAGGCAAAATTGTGCGAAGCTCTTCAGACTAATCATTGGCGAAGAGTATAGCACTAAGTTTACTGGAAGCGCTGAAATTATGTTCAATACCTATCAATCAATTTGGAACTCTCTCCCACCTGCTAATGATGTTAGGCTAAATAGTACGGGAAAACGTGACGAGTACAATATACTACAACCTTTCACATTGAGTGAGTTGAAAAAAAAACTAGGAAACCTAACAAAGACTTCACCAGGACACGATGGGGTCACGATTGAAGATCTTAAAAGCATGTCTTCATCCAAAAATCGTGAATCTCTTCTTAACCTAATGAATCACTTTCTTAAATTCAAAAGGGTTCCAACCTTCCTAAAAGAGGCACGCACGACAATGATTCCAAAGGGGGTAAACATTGACACATCGGATGTTAATAACTTTCGGCCTATCTCGGTTACCAGCAACCTTTACAGATTTTTTGCAGGTCTTATCAATGACCGACTGCTTAAAATTTCAAACAAAATCATTCATAAGAATCAAAGGGGTTTCTTGAGAAATGATGGATGCCTTTTGAACACCCTCGAGTTTCAAGAAATTATCCGAACAGCAAAAAACAGATCACAAACCGCTGCTCTCCTTTTCTTAGACATGTCAAAAGCATTCGACCGAGTTAATCACGAATCGCTCATTCTTAAAGTGGAGAAATGTCTAGGATCTGAGGTTGCTCTCTTGATTCAAAATATTCTCTCCGATTGCACCACTAGATTAAAAAACGGACCTGATCTAACTGATCCAATACTCTTATCTAATGGAGTCAGGCAAGGCTGTCCGCTCTCGAGGATGCTCTTTGATCTCGTAGTCAATGACCTCCTTGATGAACTGGACAAAACTGAAGGGTTCTCAGTCAATTCTGATAGTAACTGTGAAAAGAAAACTGCTATTGCATACGCAGATGATCTAATTATTGTACAAAAAAATCCGGAGAAAATAAATGAAACAGAAATCATTATGGAAAAATGGCTTACGACATATAATATGGAGATAAATCATAAAAAGTCCTGTCTTTTCGAAGTTAAAAAAGGAACTGCCAAATCCATAGAAATAAACTACCTTGGAGGTAATATACCTGCACTTTCTGGTGACGAAACATACAAATATCTTGGGGTTCAGTATGACCGCTCTGGAATTGCTAGTACAAATCCAGAGAACGCTCTTGATCTATGTCTTGACCAAATAAAAAAAGTGCTAAACTTCAAGATATATCAACATATCTAACTAGCTCTAATTAAAAGGTTTATCATCCGAAATTGGACCACCTCATTAGACTCTCGCATATCGACAACACGGTTTTGAGTAACTTCGACACAAAAGTGCGGAAGCTTCTGATCTCTTCTTGGAACTTACCGTCTAGTTTATGCATTGGGATGTTTCACGCACCATGCACACTAGGTGGTTTAGGGCTAAGATGTTTAAGTCGAGAAGCACCATTCTTTAATATGAAAAGGTGGATCACTAGCCTTGACTCGAGAAATACCTTCCTTAAGACAATCATGAGATCAAAATTACTAGACAGTAGAAAAGAAGTTGGGAAGGAAAGACTAACAAGCTTGGATGACTTAACGTAACTCAATAAAGAAACCCCGCAACCGAAATTCTCAGGAAGAATCTACAATCCAGTGAAAGAAATCCATAAATTTGGAGTGAAGCTCGTCTATGAGGCGATAGATGGATTTAACGTAAAAAGACTAGTCATGGAATTCCCTTACAACCTAGGCAGCAAGAAAATCAAAGAACCGACCTTTTCATCAACAATGAACAGTGTAAGACGATTCATTGCCCTCGAGCACTTCCTAGAATGGAAAAAAGCTACATACCAAGGAGAACTAGTAGAAAATTTCAGCAAATGTAAAGCTTCAAACAGATTAATTACCTGTGGAGGGCTATCACATGAAAATTTTACTTGGGCTGTGAAAGCAAGATCTAACATGCTACTAACCAAACAGATCCAAAAAAAATACAATAAAACTGTTTACACAAAATGCAAATTATGTGGTCGGGAGGAAGAAACGACCAGACATATACTGAACGGCTGCTGTATGTTAAAGTACAACCAAACATACAGACACAACCGTGTAATTCGTTCACTGAGATTATATTCTAATTTACCATCTGACTGTGTGATACGAGAGAACTAAGTTTATCCATATGGTGAATCAAATCTGTG
This sequence comes from Cyprinella venusta, assembly GCA_038021265.1. Lineage (NCBI taxonomy): Eukaryota > Metazoa > Chordata > Actinopteri > Cypriniformes > Leuciscidae > Cyprinella > Cyprinella venusta. Next base: position 17,352 of record JBBNEX010000203.1, read on the forward strand.
ACCAGACGTCTTAATTATTAATAAAAAAAACAATTGTGACATCATTATTGAGGTCGCAGTTAGTTATGAAGCAAATTTGAAGAGCTCATACGCTGAAAAAGCACGAAAATACGAACATCTAAAGAATATCCACTTACAAACAACAGGTAGAAAACTCGTTATTCTACCTTGTGTTATTGGATTCCTTGGCTCAATCTATGGATCTATTCTCTCAGTATATAGAGCCCTAAATGTTAAAAAAGAACATTACAATATTCTTTCAGGAAAAATATCTTCAGAGGCGATCCACGATTCGCAATACATATATCAAAAATATATGCTGTCGAATAAAGGGAAAATCAATGAAAATTGTCCCGTGACTGTATGCATTGATAATGTAGGCGAGGATCCTAAGAAGTGTACAACAGAAAGTTACAAAAAAACGCCTCAATAACCAGCAAAGGGGAAATTCCGTCGGACGACGAGGAGGGCCAGCACTCTCTAACAGGAGATTCTAAAACTATTTAAATTATATTATTAAATTAGATATTTTCTTGTTTTGTTAAAAAAAAAAAAAAAAAAATCCGCAGGTTCACCTACGGAAACCTTGTTACGACTTTTACTTCCTCGAAATTGTACCGTTTTACATTGATCCCAGCGCCGTTGCGGGCACGAAGCTCGCACAGCGTCCAGTTCCAAGGCATCACGATACCATTCACTCGGTAGTAGCGACGGGCGGTGTGTACAAAGGGCAGGGACTCAGTCCGCGCATGCTTATAACATGCACATACTAGGGATTCCTCTTTCATGACCGATAATTACAACGATCAATCCCCATCACGATGACTATTACTGATTACCCAAGTCTTTCGACCCAGAAGCTTGTTGTAGTCATCATTGTAGCGCGCGTGCAGCCCCGAACATCTAAGGGCATCATTTTAACGTGAGCGTGAGCTTATTTTGCTCTTTGAAAAAGTTAGTTGTATAAGACATTTGTTCTTGGTTTTCTACTCAATCGAATATGGAAAAAAAGATTTTAAAAGAAAATTTCACGTTTTCTTCCATCTACTTGGGTTTTGCGCCCTCAAAAAGGGAACAAAATTCATTATCAACGAAGAGTGCGGCTACCCATGATGAGTCTTTAAATTTCAATACTTCTATCAATGATATTCTTAATCGTCTATTTGATAATCAATTTCTTCACCCTGACTTTCAACATTGTTCCGAAGAATGCCGAAAAAAATTTTAGAACTTTGAAAATTCAGAGCCTAATGCGGCGGCAAGGCTGCGCGCGCGCAAATTTAAAAAATTTTATCATTTAGTTTTGAAGCGAGATGCATTATTTCTAGGATGCAAATGCGCATGCGAAAAAATTTTAAGAAAAGTTTCCTGATCTTTCGAATATGATTAATATAAACTCCTTTGACATGATCCACCTGTCTACTGGTCTTCCTAAGCAAAACTCTGACATCTATGTCTCACCTAATCTTGTCTCTGAAAAGCGCAAAACGATAACAATCTCCGTCCATCCAAAAATAAATCCTAAAAAAATTTCTGCTCCTTTCATCTCCCTGAAATCCATGCCAACAATAAGAGTTGCTCCAGCTAATTATTTAACACATTCTAACTCTGCAAACCCGTCTGCTCCAATTAAAAAACCGATCATTACGGTCTCTCGCGTAGATCTTTCTCAATCATATGCAAAACGTTTAATTCCTTCCTCTCGGCCATAGGTCTCTGTTCGAGTATCCCCTAAGTTGCTTAAGGCTAGTACTAACATCATCAAATCTCCTATGCCTGCAACTAAAGGGAACCTAACCTCTACTCTATTAACCTCCCAAATCTAGTCCAGATTGGTGTCCCCTAATCTATCCCCTAGGCCATCTTCCTTCTCAGATTCTAGTGAAGATGAAACCCAATAAAATTCTTCGTCATCCACATTATCCTCCTTCTCTTCTGTTTTAAACGTTTCCTCGCATCTAATATCGAAGCCTTCTATCTCTCAAAATCACTCTGAAGTTATTAAATCATTTGCATGCTCTGAGCCATGCTCTCCAGCGCGTGATTGGACAAAACAAATCATTGTTCCTTTGAAAAGCCATGTCTCCGCAAAAATCTCTAAAATCTCAAAAAACTCATCAACTCCATCAATCGAAGAAATTGACTCTCCTCTGACTTCACTTACTCTATCTCCTTCTATACCAATTAAGCCCTACAAGCCTACAAAGGCCGCCGAAGTTCGTCACGCTACTCTTATATTAGATATAAACTCAAAGGCTCTAGCTCCTAAGTTTTACAAAGAAATGTCAACCCTAAAGATTCCATTGCCTCGGCCCTCCTTCGTCTGTCATATTTGTAAAAAAGCATTCGGGTCATTTGATACCTTTAAAAGACACTTTTCTGGTACTCACAAGCTCAATTGCTCTATTATCTGCTCTCTGTGTAGAAATACTGTGCTCTTATCTCTTGGTGAACTAGCTCTTCATAGGAAATCGTGCAAAACGTATCTACCGAAAATTGGGAAGGAAGCTCCACACCCAAATAAATCTACACTCAAGAAAGCTCCAAATACTCCTTCAATTATCTCTTCAAACACTTCAGTTGCTAGTTCTTCTTCTGAGTCCGCATTAGTCTCTTCACAAAAATTCGATCACATCCCTGAATCAAAGGTGGAGATCAACCAGTCCTTAGATATCCCACTCCCCGTTGTAGCCCATGGACTTATTGATTCTCCTCACAACTTCTTTCCAACGGAGATAAAAATCACAGAAATGCCCCTCCCATTCTTTAGGGTCGCTAAACGTAATGCTGAAAGAATCTCACTATTAACAGCAATTCAGAATGCAGCACTTGCCTCTACAGACTCTATTGAATTCTGCTGTGATGAGATATTCCCTAAACTAAAGCAATTCTCCACCGAAGAAGAGCTTAATAATCAAGGAATTCAGGGTTCAATATCACGCCTGGTTGAAAGCTACCATCAAAGAATAAAAGCAAAGAACCTCTATCCTCTTAAACACGTTGAAATCCGACCCCTGATTGAAGTTACTGAAAAAAATCTGTCTGATCCAAAGCTGAGTAAACCGAAACCTAGGAATGACCAACTTCTACGCCTTGCCCATCAAAACCCGAAGCTTGCTTTTAACAAAATAACAATGGCTGTTTCCACACTAGAATGTACTGCCCCAATATCCAATATTATTACACATTATAGGGATATCTGGTGTCGTAATGATCAGCCTACGTTCATCTTTTTAGGAATTCCGGACCGCTTTCCTAGTCTTCGAAATATACTCTCATGTACAGAAGTTAAGAACAAACTTTACTCTTTTTGAGCCACAACCTCCGCAGATCCTGATGGACTATTCCTATCCTCAATGCACTGGCTTTTTAATGACAAGAAAAGCGTTTTTGGCCTAACAACACTCCTCAATCGATTCCTCTGCTCCGCAAACTTACCAATGTCTTTAAAGAAAGCCAAAACTATCTTAATTCCAAAATCCGCTATTCAGATCCGGCAGCTAACGACGATTTTCGTCCCATCTCTGTAACCAATATCGTCTATCGCACTTTGATTGGAATTAAAGCTGACCGCCTCCTTTCTTTAGCAGGCGAGTTTCTAAGCTCTGCCCAACGTGTTTTCTAAAAAGTAGATGGATATTTTGAAAATGTGTCGGAGGTATCTGAAATAATCCGCCGTTCATACACATCTAAATCCTTTTCAGCTTGCATCATGTTTGTTGACTTCAGAAAAACCTTCGATCTAGTAAATCATACAGCAATGCTGGAAGCTATCAACTCAATTCTCGTCGATGGTTTTGCTAATCTAGTTTACAATCTAATCTCTGACTGCTACACGTTCTTTGGTAAATCTGAGACTCAAAATAATTCAATAAAACTCACCAATGGGGTTAGACAACGCTGTTCTCTCTCTCTACTTCTATTAAATCTTTCTATTGATTCCTTATTACGTGCTCTTTCTGACCTACCAGGCCTCTCGTTCAAATCGGGAGAACTCAAATATAAAAGATCCTATTTAGCCTACTTTGATGACCTTATTCTCCTCTCATCAACTCGCGAAGGCCTGACGGATATGGAATCAGCTTTCAATACCTGGTGTGCAAGGTTTAACATGTTTATCAACCCCTCAAAGTGCGCATTACTCCATCTATACCATAAGAAAACGATCGATGATCCATTTTACTTTGCAGGAGCTCAAATCCCTATCCTAGACATTAACGGAGCCTATAAATACCTCGGCATTAAACTTGGCCACTTAGACATATCCTTTTTGGAAGACCTTCAGTCTAAAATAGCAAGAGCATGTCTTGAAATCAAACAGATCGCAGATTCTTCTCCTTCCTCAGCCCTAAAGTTAAAGTTCATCAAAATGTTCATCTTCTCTAAATTCTCGCACATCTTTCGCTTGAGAGCCTCAAACCTAGAAATCCTGGGACATTTTGATGTTTAAATTCGGCGTCATGTTAAAAGTTTCCTGAGCCTTCCTGACACAACAAATGACAGTTTCTTCTACTCTGCAGTTTCAAAAGGTGGGCTAGGACTGACATGTTTTACTATGGATGTGTCCCTAAATGAAATCGCCCGCATTCTCAAAATCTCTAACCAGCAATCTACAATGTTGTCCTCACTTCTTCGCTATCGAATTAAAATGTCCCGCAACTATCCTTCAGAAGAACCCTGCACTATTGCCCATCTATTAAACAAACCTGTTACAAATAAACACTTCGGTGAGGGTATTAATAAAAGCATTAAAGGACTTATGAAAATTGGGGTAACGTTCAGTGATTCGAATGGTCGAACCGAAATAAAATATCCAAAGAAACTTTTTACCCCATCTCATCAAGCTGACAAGAATTCACTCAGAACGCTAAGGCAGTTTGCACAAGCCGATTATCTGAATAACTGGCTCAAGTGCAAATGGCAAGGTAATTACTTAAGGTGCTTTTCGTTGAACTCAATTTCAAACAACTTCATCACCTCTGGATCACTACCTCCTCCCATATACAATTGGGTATTCTCAGCCCGTATGGACCTTCTCCCTACTAAAGCCTCCCTCAACTTTCGTCACATCCTTCCTCTCGGGAGTGAACTCTCTTGTCGGAAATGCGGTCACGAACAAGAAACTATTGCTCATATTGTAGCGTGCTTGCCACGTGATTATATTAATTATAGCAATTAATAGTAATTAGTGTGTAATCTCATCTTTGCTACAATGGCGTGGTCAGGATTTTCGCTAAGAAAATTGCCTCAATTTGACGGAACCACTGATTTTTCTAAGTGGTATGAGCGCTTCACATTGGCTTGTGAAGAAAAGGGTGAAGATAAACACAAATTCATGATAATGTGCCTTTCTCAAGCCGTATATGATGAAATTGCTTCCCTGAATTATCAAAATGATATGAAGGCCACGGTGGAATTTTTAAAAATCCGCTATCAAGTCCACAAAACGGCGAACGAGGCACGCAGCCTGCTGCTTAAAAGAGCGCAAAGAAAGGAGGAGACTCTTCAAGAATTCGCCACGGAATTGCTAAAATTGTCTGTTTCGGCATTCGGGAGCTGCAATAATGATATGATATTACCTCTATTTCTGGAAGGACTTCTGAGTGAAAATCTTAGAATTTACCTGGCATAATAATCGCCAGAGAACATCTGGGAGGCTGTCCGAATTGGGAGTGAGCGTTTAGCTATCCTCGGTTCAAAAAAACGAGACCTCATGCAAGAAGAAGTGTGCGCTGTTAATGAATCACCTGATTTAACAATTAAGGATCTTCAGGACTCCCTACGATCATTAGCTGAGGAAGTTAAGAATCTTAAAATCGATCGAAGTCCAGTTACCTGCTATAATTGTGGGAAGAAGGGGGCACATATCGAGAAATTGCCACTAAAGAAACGACCGGACAAAGCCAAACTACCAAAAGACAAAGCAATCCTCAATTTCAGCCTCTGGTCCGGACTCAAATTTATCAAAGATGGTTGGAAACCAAGCTTTCGTCAATGGTTCTGTGAATGGAACATCAGTGGATTTCCTCGCTGATAGTGGATCATCGTCGTCTCTCATCAGGTATGATTCTAAAATTTCTTATTTTGAAAATGCATGGGATCACGGTTTTGTTCGGTTAAAAACTGTCTACGGTTCTTTTTTGGATCCTCTGGGTATTGCTAGTCTAGAAATTTCGCTAGGGTCATTTAAAACACATCACGATTTTATCGTTTGTCGAGATTTAAGCATAGATTGCATATTAGAAGCCGATTTTTTGTATAAACATTCTGTTATTATAAATTATGATGCTAATAATATAGAGATAAAAGGCCAACGGATCCCACTGATCACAGATCGTAAACAAATTTGCTCCTCAGTTTGTAATGATAAATTTTTATTTGAATCTATTTTTTCGAGATGTTCGCAAAAATTTTCTTTGGTTTCTGAACTTAGGAATGTGTTAAATGATAATTTAATTGTATTTTCGCAATCTAATAATGATCTTGGTAAGCTAAAAGGTCACCATCATCGAATAGAAACAGGAGAGGGGAGGCACCTATTAAGCAAGGATGCAGAAGAATTCCAGTTCATTACAGAGATGAGCTTTCAGTTTTGTTAAAGGACATGTTACAGTCAGGCATAATCAGAGAGTCACATTCTCCATGGTCTTCTCCAATAGTTCTGGTAAAGAAAAAATCGGGATCACTGAGCTTGTGTGTAGACTATAGGCGTTTAAATGCAGTAACAACCACTGACGCATATCCTCTTCCTCGTATTGACGATACTTTAGATAGACTTCATGGATGCAATTGGTTTTCTACGTTGGATCTTGCCTCAGGATATTGGCAGATACCTGTAGCTGAGTCTGATCGGCCAAAGACGACATTTGTCACGCCGATGGGACTATTTGAGTTTACAGTTATGCCCTTTGGGCTTTGCAACGCCCCGGCTACCTTTCAACGTGAAATGGATATTGTGTTAGCTGGACTTAAATCCAATAACATTTTAGTCTACCTAGATGATATCGTACTCTTTAGTAAGTTTGAGCCAGAACACTTACAACTAATCCATGAAACACTTTCAATTCTCTCTAAAGCCGGACTAAAATTGAATCCGGATAAATGTAATTTCTTTTGCACGGAAATAACATACTTAGGGTTTATTATAAATCAAAAGGGAGTGGCTGTAGACCCTGAAAAAACCGAAGCCATTCGCAGATGGGAATACCCCAAATCCGTCAAGTATATCCAACGTTTTTTAAATTTCTGTTCTTATTACAGACAATTCATAAAAAATTTTGCCAATTGGGAAAGCACCTTGCGAGAATTAACAAAGAAAAATTCAGTTTGGTGTTGGGAAAATAGGCATCAGACGGCTTTCGATGAACTTAAGGGCGCACTTATTTCGCCACCTGTCTTAGGTTTTCCTGATTTTTCAAAGCAATTTTTACTAGATACTAATGCCAGTGGAAATGCAATAGGATCAGTCTTATCCCAAGCAGATGATAAAGGCAGGGAAGTAGTAATTTCATATGCTAGTAGGGTTTTAACAGACCGAGAAAAAAGGTATGAAACAACAAAAGCAGAATTTTTGGCGATTATTTGGGCTTGCAAGAAATTTAGGCCATACCTTTTAGGCTCCTTTTATTATACGTTCAGATCATAAACCACTTTCAGGAGTACTAAGATTAAAAGACACTAATTCTCAATTTTCTAGGTGGATGGAATTTCTGAACCAATTTAGTTTTAAAATAGAATATCGTGAAGGAAAAAATCATATTAATGCTGATATTTTGTCAAGAATTGCTGACATCAATGCACTCAATAGTGAGCCATTTCTTGGATGGACTCCAGAAGAAATGCGTCAAAAGCAAATGGAGGATGCTGGAATAAAATTATTCAAAGATTTCTCAGACGGAGTTGGTTTATCTACTTGCAGAATATCTGATAACAAGGACTTCGGTGTTTATTACTTACAAAGGAAAAACCTTATGTGGCGCAATGGAATTCTTTACAGAATACAGTGATACCTCGCATAACATACTTAATTCGTTCTAGGAGTAAGTACTTTATGCGAAACGAACGTTATGCGAAGTATGCTTTGTACTTAAATAAAATAACAAAAAAATTAATTTGTATGTCGACAAAAAAAATATAAAACCTCGGATTTGAGCAATTTTGTTATTGGTATCGTTCGATCTCAAGAACATTTGGTAATTCATGAGAAACACGCGCGCCTTAGCGAAATATTAAAATCTGTTTTAGTTCGCTGTGTGAAGCAAGGTTCGTTATGCGAGTTATCAATAGGCACAAAAAAAAGTACTTTAAGCGCAGCGTACGTTATCCGAGGAGTACGTTATGCGAGGTATCACTGTATTTCGAAATGAAGACGAAACAAAATATCGGCTAGTCATTCCTAAATCTCTCATTACATTAGTGCTATCTTCCCCATCACGATGAAATGGGACATCTGGGTTTTAAAAGAGTCCTTTAAAGAGTAAGAGACAGATACTATTGGCCCAGACAAACAGCAAACATAGAAAACTACTGTAAGTCTTGCCTAATATGCTCAAAACGAATTAATCCTAACCCTATATATCAGATACCCGATGCAAAAATATCTATCTAAATCAGTTTTAGAGAGGGTAGCCATGGATATTTTAGGCCCATTTCCAATTTCACTAAAGGGGAATAAATATCTCTTAATAATCTCGGATTACTTCTCAAAATGGGTTACACCTATCCCCTTGCCCTCAATAGACGCACAGACGGTTGCTGCAGCGTTTGTTGATCAATTTGTGTACATTTTTTGGTATTCCATCTAAACTTCACACGGATCAAGGTAAAAACTTTGAGTCCGAGTTAGTCAAGAATATGTGCACACTCTTAGGAATAAAAAAGACGCGTACGTCTCCATATCATCCACAGTCAGATGGTTTAGTGGAGAGATTCAATAGGACTATGCTAGATATGCTTGCGAAAATGGTGCACGAAAATGAGGAAGAATGGGACACTCATGTCCCTTCGCTAGGTTTTGCCTATAACTCAAGTGTTCACGAGAGTAATGGTTTTACGCCTTTTGAAATTATGTTTAAGAGGTTAGCTCGACTACCCATCGATGCTGCTTTAGGAGTTGACTCCAATACTTTTAAACAATGGAATAATTCACGCATCAAAAGGTCGTTTGAGTTAGTGCATGAAAATAATAAGAAAGCACAAGTTAGGCAAACAAATTACTATAACAGTAAAATTAGGTGCCCCGCAATTTTAGAGAATTCTCATATTTATGTGCATTATCCCAACAGCGAATACCCAACTAATAGCAGGAAATTTTTAAAGCCTTGGAGGGGTCCTTTTAAGGTTGTTAAAATAGCATACCCTCTTGTTTTTGTCGAAATTAATGGTGTACCTCAGTGGATCCACATTAACCGTTGCAAGCCAAGTTACCCTATAGATTGTGATATCTGCGTTGAAAAACAAGGAGATGGATCAAATGCTGATGATGACAGAGATGATTTGTTGTTAGAGCACGAGACTGCTGAAACAAATGAACAAGCCTGCGACGAAGAAGAATTTTCATTCTTTCAAAGTGAAGAGAATGAGCCGTGTCAGGTGGAGGAAAAGGACATGTCACTCGCTGAGAGAGAAGAGCCAGAGCCATGGACAGATCGAATAAGGCCAAGAAACACCCTTCGACCACCACAAAGATTCACTTCTTACCCAAATCAGCCAGATTGAGGGAGGGAAGAAGTGTAGCGTGCTTGCCACGTGATTATATTAATTATAGCAATTAATAGTAATTAGTGTGTAATCTCATCTTTGCTACAATATCATAAATGGCTGCATTCGCAAGAAAGCCTATCTTCAATTACAGTGGCATAACAGAATCCTCGATCTTCTTTGCTCTCATGCCTCCCTCCCAAAAGAATCCGTCTTGCGCTGCAACAGGGTTTACCTCTTCGATAAAAATCACCGACCAGATATACTGTTATTTAACAATACAGGCGTAATTGATTACATAAATGATGTCGTTGTCAGCTTCGACCACCCAAAATACTTTGAAGAAGCTGCAAAAGATAAAATAAGTAAGTATTCGGTCTTGCGTGATACGCACCTCTCAATGGTAAAACGACCACTCACAGTGCTACCATTCGTAGTTGGTAGTCTTGGATCACTGTCGTCTTCTGTTTTGCCAGCGCTAAAAGTTCTCAATATATCAGACACGGATACCATTTGCAATTCGATTGTCGATGCATTTGTCAGGTTCACCTATGCGCTGTACAAAGAATTCATCGATGAACCCACACTGCTTCCTCTTTCCGATGTCGCTAGTTCAATCGGATGAAGAGTTTATCCTTTCTCACCCTTAGTCGTCTATTTATCTTCAGACGATTAAAAATATTATTTCCAAAAATAAAAAAAAAAAATAACCAATAACAACTTAAATGGGGCCAAATTCCTATCTTTCACTCCTAGTTTCTTAGCCACCCTTGACCACTATATTTTTTCTAAATACGAACCCCTTATGCCGTACTCGAAATGGCTTGCCTATGTCGTGGATAGCATTGGGGCTGCAGTATGCATCAAAAAGTCAGAAAGGACAATACTCCTCTTCTCTATCTGAGGCAAAGGCGGCAGTTTCAAAAAATATCTCAATCCTTAGAAAGCAGATCGCCTATATGGACTGCGAATTACGCGACCAAAAGCGCAATGCTCCCATTTCCTCTAAAAGACGTGAGCGTTTCAGGTTTATTGCTGGAGTGCTTGACTTTGGCATTCCTTCTGCTGGAATCTCCTCTGCGAGATCTCTCCTTTTATGTAAGCTCAAGTCTTCAGCCTTCACTTTCAAGCGTCTTTCGAGATCGCAGGATAAAATTCGAAATGGTTATTTGGTTGCCCAAAACCCGAAAAAGTTGTGATCTGGTCGCTCCGATTTTATAGCGAATCCTGATTTGGTTAATGACTATGCCTCTTTAAAAAAATCTTCAATAAGAAGCTGTACGTTCCCCCTCCAAACTGGCAGAAGACTTAAGACTTCATTCAAAAAAGCAACCCAGAACTCTGATCGCTCATCAATCCCCCAACGCATATTTTTTGAATTATGTCAACATTGCATTGACGAAATCTCGCAACTGGGCAGCGCCTGGCCCTGATGGTCTGCAGTTCTTCTTCCTCAAAAAGTTGCCTCTCTGTTCTCAATTGTTCCTTTTCTTTATCAATAAGTTTCTTAACAATCCATTCTAGATTCAACACGATTTCTTTTCGGGAATTACCTATTTAATTCCAAAATCTTTTGAGCCTTCGTCTATCAATGACTTGCGCCCTATTACCCGCATGAACGCAGTATACAAGTAAACATCAAGTGTTAGTATTAAAAAGTTCTCATTTCTGTATAGCTGCTGAACTCATTCCTCCTGAGCAAAGAGCTCTGCGACCTGGTCGATCAGGTTGTCTCGATGCCCATTTCATTTCTTCCGCTAATGAAGAGCTCCACAAAATCTCAGAGAAACCCTTGTTCTCTATTTTTATTGATTTTAGAAAGGCGTTTGATTTGATCAACCACACAATTATCCTTTCCCTCCTTCGCCCAATATTTGGTCTTAAATCGCCTTTTTCCTTTAAAAAGCGTATGCTAAATTCAGTCGATAGCAAAATCACTTCGTCAGATAGATTAGTTCATTTCCACGTTAAAGTCCCCCAAGGCGACCCTATTTCCCTTTTTCTTTTCAACCTTGGCAACTACCTCTTCATTTTCACATCAGATCGTCTTTCCCTTCCGGTTTGATTCGTTCAAACCCTTCAATCACCAATCATCTAGCATATATGGACGATATTCGAATATACACGGCGGTTTTTTCCACTGAGTGTATTAACACGCTTATGAGTTTCTCGGAGTTTCTTAATCTAAAAATCAATCCTCGAAGTGCACCATCTCTCTTGTTCCCGCAACTTGAGCTTCTATCCCTGCAGAAGCTGTTTCTCTTTTTCCGATAGCTGACCACACCTCTGCCTACAAGTACCTTGGTGTGAAGGTTGCCTCTCATTCACTCTCTCCAATCCTCCACGAGATCCGAAGTCATAGCATCTGTCAAATCAGACTTCAGTAAAGCCATCAATCTTAATCTTTCAGCTAAGAACATAGTCAAAATGGTTAATATGTTCGTTTTTTCAAAAATATCCTTCTTTCTGCCGTTGTGCATCTTCAACCCTTCCTCGCTAAAGAAAACTATACTCATCTCTTCGCCGAATTATCATTGAGTCAGGCGCGTGGTTAGCTGCTCAGTCCCCTGTTCGCTTTGACTTGCCTAAGAGTTCAGGTGGAATGAGCTATGTTAATGCACGAGCTTCGCTTCTAGCGGCTCTTGACTCAATGGACGAAAGATTGTCCCATAATGAAGACCGAATCATGAAAGTTGCCCGTTTTGCACTTGATAACATTTCAAAAAAACAAAAAGACAAAAAAACTATAAAAAATATAATCCAAAAATATCGTTCAACTCTTCTAAACGAGTTAGATTTCGATGTCGCGGGCCCTGGATAATTCTCACGTTGTCCTATCTAAGCAGAATACTAAGGATCAATATGTCCGATCTGCTTTAGAGAAGCAGGACACTCAACTCTTAAGAGCCCCCTACTTTAGGACTTTTGTAAAATCGAACGCTGACTGGCTTGTCCATGGCACGTTCTCTTTTAGAGAAGCTGCTCAAATCTTTGCGCTCCAAGACAATGCCGTTCCATTCCGAGGTCTGCTCCACATTGAGGGACTTGTAGACTCACCTAAATGTCGTTTCTGCGGTCTTAAGGATGAATGGCCATCTCATATCCTAGGACCCTGCACTAAGATGCTCCCTGCTGTGAAGAATCGTCACGATAAAGTAGTAAAACTTATCTGGAAGGAGCTTGCAGCAAAGCATTCATTTGATCCACTCCTCACAGCCATCGACTCAGACAAGTTCACTAATATTCTGGATCAACCCTTATCGACGCCTACCTACGTCCGCCACAACAAACCGGACATCTTCATCCACAATAAAGAATTTAAAAAAATCCTACTCATTGAGGTAGCCGTTTTTAGATGAGGCATCCGTGGAGTCCGTAAGTTCGCTCAAAATAAATAAATATGTGCCTCTGAAAGAAGAACTCTCTTCATTTCATCAATCCCTAGTATCCATAATCCCGGTCACCTTTTGTCACCTTGGAAGAATAGAAGAGGCCACCGTGAGCCTATGTAAGTTTCTTCCCATAGACGTTTCCCAATCCCTAGCAAGACGGGCGCATTTTTCAATCTTGGCTGCTGCCCTAAAGATCACGAGAACCGTATTCAGATCAGAAGGACAAACAATTCTGCCTGTTTAATTTACTGTGGATAGTTTTATGTTAATTTTTTTAAATTATGAACAATCCGCCACGCCTTTCACATTTGTAGAGGTAATTGAGCTTTTTTCAATCGAGGTTTTTTGTCGTAGTTAAGAGCTCAGCTTTTCCACTTTTTCCATAGATAGAAAAAGAAGCTTTTCTCAAGAAAATTCGGCCCTTAACTCCGCCTGCTCGCAGAGTAATTCACCGATCATTTCGAGCTCAGCCACTGACCAATCTTCGAACTTGCTCATGAGCCCTAGCTTTCTAGAACATTCTAGAACTTTTTTCGAATTCTTAAGAATTTCTAATGATTAGGCGTGCGGCCCGGGTCGTAAAAAAACAAAAAACCCAATACTGATCATTCCGGACCCAAACCTTATACTGAAGACTGCCGAATCTCAATTTTCGGATTCTACTTATTACTATGTTTCCTCTTTCCCCCCTTCTCCCTCTCTTCATACCCTAGAGACTTAGCCTCCTGGGGACTCTCTTCTTAATCTTATTCTATCTGACCTAGGTAGCTTCCCACAGGGGAAGAAGCTGATACTAGGAAATCCCTGCTTTAACCGCCTACTTGTGGTCCTGGTGAATAGACATTTCCCATCTAAAGGCTATACCAGGAAGGTAATAGATGACCTTACCTCCTTGAAGATATCTCTTACTCATAAAGCTGTTTAGGACCGCTTATATGTCTTGCGGAAAAAGACCATCGTCTCTGCCGTGATCTCCCCTGATGGGCCCACCTTCCTCTCCCGTCTTCCTGTTGATCTTAGAAACTATGGGCCCAACAATAAGCACCGTAAAGCATACTCAAGATTTTCCCGCCTCCTCTCCTTCTTAGTGGGGAGGCATAATAAAAATAAGGGTTGCACTCATCTAGTTTGGAAAGATTTGTCCGCTCTGGGTGTTCCCTTGCCCCTTCGAGGAGTTCAAGACCGCATATAAAGTGCTCGCCAAAAATTTGGAGATCACTTTGGCAATTTAGAAGTCCTTCTTGGCACAAACCTAGCATTGAACCTATGCCTCACAGTAGGCCAAGAAATATCGCCGAGACTTTACAACCTACCGAATGCTTAGGATCACAAAGGGAACATTACAAGTATACCCGACCAAATTCTTCCGAATATTCCAGAAAACACACAATAGGACCCAACTGTTTTTGAAAATTTTATTTGACATTAAGGCAGAGTCTTTTGAGTCTCAACTAGGGGTTTCCGCGCCTCAGGTTGTTCCCAAAACTTCGGAAAGGTTGCCTCAGGTCAATATCACACTTTCGCTTATGATGTCAAGGGAGGAATTTATACTTCAAAATCCACAGTCAGCGACATATTTTGATAAAATTGCCTCGTATTTCAAATTATAAAAATAAATTAAATAAAATCTCTTTAAAAGGCGCCAAGTCCTTCTCTTATCCTCCAAGTCTTCTCGCTGCGCTGGACTAAGTTTCTGTTAACAATTTCAAAGCCTCAATATCCTACAATGAGTGGTTTACTCAGATGATGGAAGGTATTGACGCAGTGGTCTATTTCAACGCTTGGAAAGGCAACACACTTCTACTCTGAGTGAGCTATTGCCTCGGTCAAGAAAAAAGTATAAAAATTTCTCAAGCAAAATACTTTCTGTGACCTTGAAATCCGTGATCAGAAGCATTAAGTTGAACTCAGTCCTAAGCGACGCAAACGTTTCCAATTCATTTCAGGGATTCTCAGGTTTGGCAATTCTACTGCTCGAATTATTTCAACAAGATCCTTTCTTCATTGCAAGCTCACCTCTTCCTCTCAAACACTTCGTCGCCTCAAACTATCTCAAGAGAAGTCTCGCAATAATGCCCTATTTAATAGCAATCCAAAAAAGCTTTGGGCTGGCCCATAGGAATCCAGATCCCCTGATATAGTTTTAGTAAATCAATATCCATCCTATACCAATAATCAGAAATCATCATGTATGTTACCCGATAACTGGGATTTATCACTGAATTTCATCAAAAGATCTTTACCGGTCTCACATCTCCCATTCTCTCGTAACATCACCGCTGACGAGATGGAAAGCGCTTCGAAATTCTCGCGCAATTGGGCAGCACCTGGTTCGGATGGCCTCCAATTTTTCTTTGTAAAAAGGATGCCTCGCTAACTAGAGATTCTTCGCTGTTTCTTCAACACGTTTCTTAAGCATCCAAGCCAGGTCAACGAATGAATCTTTCTTTTCTGGTTGCACCTATTTAATCCCAAAAAAGGTTCCAGTGTCTTCAATCGATGACATCCGCCCCATTACTTGTCTTAATGTCGGCTATAATTTACTTTCAAATGTGCTTGTCGCTAAGCTAACTAAAGCCTGTATCGATACCGAGTTAATTCCGGTAGAACAACGAGCTCTTCGTCAGGACGCTCCGTAGGTCATTACGCGTACTTTATTTCTAACGCGATTGAAGAACCACATTAGTTAGCAGAGGTTCCTCTATACTCATATTTGTGGAGTTCAGAAAGACCATCGATTCTATCGGCTATAATGTAATCTTAGGCATCCTTCGAGTATGCTTCGGAACTAGTCTCCGTTTAATTTTATTAAGAAGATGTTATGTTCTGTCTCCTCAACCATGGCTTGATCAAAAGAGCTTATATGTTTTAAAACTGGTGTCCCTCAGGAAGATCCCTTATCTCCTTTTTTTTCAACCTCGCTCTATTGCCGTTACACATACACATAAGGTCCTCCTTCCGAATACATCATTTTCGCACTTTCCCAGCCATCTCAAACCACCTCGCTTACATGGATGACATAAGAATATACACAAACTTCCTCTCCATGGAAAGCATAGACAGTTTTGTCCGCATCTCTGCTGGTTTAAACCTATCTTTAAATTTTTCTAAATGCACCATTTCACTAGTTTCATCCACTCGTGCGAAACTTCCTGTCGAGTTCTCCTCTCCTTTTCCAATCTCGGATTTCACTTCAGCTTATAAGTACCTTGGTGTTAAGCTGCCTCTTCGCCACTCCCTTCCTACCTCGACTAGATCTGAATTTTTAACCAAAGTTCTGTCAGACTTCAGGAAAGCGTGTTCGCTAAATGTTTCATCCAAAATCTTTATCAAAGTAGTGAACATGTTCGTCTTTTCCCGTATCACATTCTTCCTTCCTCTCGGTGTTTTCTCTCCCTCTTCACTTCGTCATCTCGTCTATATGTTACGAGCAGCTCTCAATGAACTCAAATATGGCTGCCTTCACAGTCCGCATTACGCTTAGACCTTCCTCAGGAAAATGGGGGAATGGGCTTTCAAAATCTTCATATAGCCTAGTTAAATTCAATCGAATCTCTGGAGGCTCGAATCATTGAGACAGAAGACACACTTATCAAATCAGCAAGACTAGCGTTTGAATATATACAAAAAAGGATAAACAAAGAAAAACGTTTATCTATAAAATAAATAAATTTCACTCGACATTAATAAAAGAGATTGGCCTCACGGCGAACACATTAGAGTCCCCCCTTTTAAAAGAAGTGTCTCAACGGTTTATTCGTTCCGCTCTCCAGAAACTATCGGCAAAAAGCCTAAGAAAATCTTTCATAAGGTCTTTCCTTCCTTCTTCGGCTTATTGGCTTAGATATGGCACCTTTGACTTTAGGGACGCCTCCCAAGTTTTCGCTCTACAAGACAACGAAATTCCCTTAAGAGGCCTTATCCACATTCAAGGATTAGCTGAATCCCCCAAATGCAGATTCTGTGAGGTAAAGGACCAATGGGCATCGCATATCCTTGGACCCTGTCCCAAGCTCCTAAATCTCGCAAAATCAAGACATGATTGAGTCGTAGAGTTAATTTGGATAGAGCTCTCCTTCATGCTCAGATCGGACCCGAATCTAAAAGCCATAGATACAGATGATCTAACTCTCCTCTGGGATCAGCTTGTAAGCAAACCAAACTTCGTGCATAACAACAAGCCAGACATCCTAGTTTATAAGAAGTTGGCAAACAGTATTCTCATTGTTGAAGTTTCGGTGGTTGAAGATAGCTACATGGAAAGCATCGATAATCTAAAAATAAATAAATATGTTCCCCTTAAAAACGAGCTAGCAAGCGTTCATTCTGCTTTGGTCAAAATAAGACCTGTTGTGTTTGGCCACCTAGGACACATTGAACATGCATTAGAAAATCTCCGCAAGATCTTTCTTGGGAAACAAATCCTCGCCTTAGATCGCTGCTCTCAATTTTCTATCCTCGCTGATGCACTAAAAACATAAAGATCAATCGTTTGGGAAAACCTTGTTAATCTGCCTGTGGAAACACCGTCTTTTAGCTTTTAATTAATTTATTTTTCACCTTTATGAACAATTCCGCGCCGCCTTTTAATTTTGTAAAGGTAATAGAGCTTCTTTTCAAGCGAAGTTTTTTGTCGTAGTAAAGAGCTCTGCTTTTCCACTTTTTCCATGGATAGAAAAAGAAGCTTTTCTCAAGAAAATTCGGGCCTAAACTCAGCCTGCTTGCAGAGTTATTCGCCAATCATTTTGAGCTAAGCCGCTGACAACTCTCCGAACTTACTCATGCACCCTGGTTTTCAGGAACATTTTAGAAGATTCGATAACATTCTAGAACTTTTTCGAATTCTGAAAGAATTTTCTATGATTTGGCCAGCGGCCCGGGTCGTTTTTCAAACTATAATACTACTTTAAACCTTATGGACCTGGACAATCCTGTTCTGAATTCGGAAATAAATTCTCCCGAACTATGTGCTCTTATATCTTCCCTTCCTTACGGTTCGTTCCCGTTCCCGCCTGGGTAAAAATTTGTTGTTGGGAATCCATGATTTGCCCTTTTTTCTTGGCTACCTAGTGGACAAGCATTATCCTACCAAAGGTTACACTAGAAAGGTATGGTCTGACCTTACCTCCTTTGGGATCCAACTTACCATTAAAGCAGTTCAAGATCGCGTTTCCGCCTTACGTAAAAAACAGCTCCCACCCGCCCTGCCGGCTTGCGTTCCATCCTTTCTTTCCCGCATACCTGCGGATCTACGCAATTTTGGGCCTTCCGAAGAGCACCGAAATTCTAATACACGATTTATTTGCCTCTTATCCCTCATCGTTGGTTGGCACATTTAAAATAAGGGATATACTTGACTGATCTGGCTAGATGTCTCCTCCATGGGTATCCCCCTGACACTTAAAGTGGTCCAAGACAGAATTTCGTGTGCGCGGGAAAAACATGGTGAACACTTGAACAGACAAGAAGAGCTTCTCTCCTAGGTTCCTGTATAAGAGGTCCTAGCTCCGCCATAACAAACCCAATTGAACCCAAGTCACCCAAGTAATCCGAACACTTCCGACAATTATCGGAGAGCTTCAACTTTTTTTTGAAAATCCCTGAATTCTTCAAGTACTTCCGAACACAATCGAAATGACGTTACAGCTTTAAGAACCTTAAATAAAGATAATCTGGATGAAACTCTCGTTTCTCTGAAGGACGTCTCTACGCCTCAGGCAGTTGTCGATAACTTGGAAAGGTTAATAAACTCGCATATCGCTTCTGTTGTAGTTCAATCGGACGAAGATTTCATTCTCTCTAACCCTCAATCGGCTCCGCATCTCTAATCTATTAAACTTTTTGCTAAAAAACAAAAAAACATAAAAAATCTTAAAGGCGCCAAATTTCTTCCTTTTTCTCCTAGTTTCCTTACAGCGCTGGATCACTATTGTTCTTCACAATCCAAGCCACTTATGACTTACGGCTAGATGGATAACCTGTCAGGTCGAAAGCATCTTTGTTGCTGTGTCGATCAAAAAGTCCCAGCAGAAACATTCCTCTACCCTCGCTGAAGCCAAGTCTGCTGTCCTGAATAAGATCGCTAAGCTCAGAAAGCAAATCGCTTACATGGATCGTGAACTCCTCGACAGGAAATGTAATGCCCCAATCACGAACAAACGGAGAGTAAGATTCAGGTTTATTGCTGGAATTCTTGAGTTTGGTAACTCATCAGCGGGTATCTCCTCTGCGAGAGCACTGCTTAAAATCAAACTGAAATCAGCAGCAGCAACTCTTCGTCGCTTAAAAAAATCGGAAGAAAAAATCTTGAATAGTCATTTGGTCCCTAAAACCCAAAAAAATTGTAATCTGGCTCTTCATCTAGTTCAAGCTCGTGCCTTAATTCAGAGCTAATCACAGAATACACCCAGTCCAAAATTAATAGGAACTCGCGTTATTTTTAGATTATTTGTTTAAAATACGAACAAAATTTATTAAATTGTATATATTCTCATAGAGAATTTTTATCTACACAATATGAATTTATTCATATTATTAATATATAAATATTACAATAAATATAGGTAAAATATATGTTTTGACATGCCCAAATCGTCCATAATTAATAGGAAAGCAGTTGGGTGAACGGTGGGATCGACTTAGATATATGAAATAAAATAATATAAAAATATAAGGTTGCGTTTTCAAAAGAATTAAAAAATATTCACTAGTTACTGAGAAATATGAAAACGGACTTTGAGTAACATTACTTGTTGAAATAGGCTGATTTTGTTGTAGCCCAACTAAGTAATCGTAATATACATTTTGGATAATTTAAAAGTTGCATATGCGTTAAGATTCGTTGACAAATTACCAAATACAGACAAAATTCCGCCATTATTTTTTCGCGCAGTCTCAATATTTTAGCGTGAAATTTAAATGTTTATTTAAATGGGTCGAATAAAATCTCTAAGTGAACAGGAAAAGGGAAAAATACAGGCATATAGAGATATGGGGCTGTCAACAAAAGATATAGCTGAAAAGATACAACGAAGCATTCATTGCATCAATAATTATAATGCAAATCCCAATCCATCTTCTAATTGCAAACGAGGTCCAAAATCTAAAATAGACATTGACAAATGTATTATGTTGAATGAATTAGCAGCTAATAATTGTTCTGCTTTGCAAAAAAAAAAGGAATTGAAGTTGGAAGTGAGCAAAAATACAGTCATTACTACATTAAAAAGGATGGGATAAACATTTAAAAAACCTACATTCGTACCTCCGTTGACTGAAAAACATAAATCGGCACGACTTAATTGGGCACAAAATTGCATATCGAAATTTGATTGGAGTAAAGTTCTCATTACGGACGAGAAAAAATTTAATTTTGATGGACCAGACCAAAATGAAAAATGTTGGACTAATAAAACAGAAAATTTTGGAAAAAAAATGAAATTCGGAGGAGGCAGTGTTATGGTGTGGGGTAGAGTTTCTACAAGTATTAAAACGCCAATTATAAAAATAAATCACACCATGAATTCAGAAAAATATCAGGAAATGCTTAATATGTCTATTCTCCATATTTTGCCTTCAGATATGATTTTCCAACAGGATAATGCACCTTGTCATGTGTCAAAATCAACTCAACAATTTCTAAAAGATAATAATGTCCATCTAATGGATTGGCCATCACTCAGCACGGATCTGAACATAATTGAAAATATCTGGGCTCTGCTGTCCTCAAAGGTTTATCATAATGGGAAGCAGTACAAAACAACCACCGAACTTTGGGCCGCTATCCGAATCAAATGGGATGAAATCACAACCGAGGAAATAAAGAAGCTTGTAGACTCAATACCAAAAAGAATTTTTGCTGTAATTCAAAGTAGTGGAAATATGATAAAATATTAAATATATATTAATTAGCTCTTGATTTGCACTTCTAGTGTTCCATCGTTATATAGATTTAAATTAAAAATTGAAATATTAATTATATATGTATTACTTGTAATAACTAAAATATAATAATTTAAAGCATATACTAAATTCTTGTCTTCATTCAAAAGAATGTATTCTAGTTAATATTAACTCTGTTATAAATATCATTATCTTCCTTAATGTTTCATTCATTACTTTTATTGTTTTGAGGCTGCGCTAAATAATAATAGCGGAATTTTGTCTGTATTTGGTAATTTGTCAACGAATCTTAACGCATATGCAACTTTTAAATTATACAAAATTTATATTACGATTACTTAGTTGAGCTACAACAAAATCAGCCTATTTCAACAAGTAATTTATATTTAAAGTTCGTTTTCATGTTCCTCAGTAACTAGTGAATATTTTTTAATTCTTTTGAAAATGAAACCTTATATTTTTATATTATTTAATTCCATATATTAAACTCGATCCCACCGTTAACCCATCTGCTTTCCTATAATTTATGGACGATTTGGGTATGTCAAAACATATTTTACCTATATTTATTGTAATATTTATATATTAATAATATGAATAAATTCATATTGTGTAGATAATTCTCTATGAGAATATATACAATTTAATAAATTTTGTTCGTTCTTTAAACAAATAATCTAAAAATAACGCGAGTTCCTATTAATTTTTGACTGGGTGTATGTTGCCTTCACTCACTCTCTTAAAGAAGATGTACGTTCCGCTCCTCCTAACTGGCAGGAAGTAATTAACTTCATTCGATCATCCCTTTTGAATGTAAACCTCTCCCAAATCTCTAATCGAATATCCCTCAATGAAGTTAAAGATGCGCTGAGTAAATCTCGCAACTGGGCAGCGACTGGCCCTGATGGACTACAATTCTTTTTTATAAAAAGGATGCCGCTTATCACGCAGATCCTACTTCATTACATTAAGAAATTTATTAAGCATCCTAGCAAGATCCCTAATGATTCCTTTAAAGGAATCACCTATCTTATACCTAAAACAAATTCACCGTCTTCGATTAGCGACCTGCGACCAATTACCTGCCTTAATTCTACTTATAAACTCATGTCAAAAGTTCTGGTGGCAAAGTTGGCCCATTACTGTATTGACGCTGAGATCATTCCACCTGAGCAGAGAGCGCTGCGCCCTGGTCGTTCGGCTTTTCTTGAAACGCATTAAATCTCAAACGCTATCGAAGAAATACATAAATTAACCGAGAAACCACTATATTCCATCTTCATTGACTTAAGGAAAGCATTTGATACGATTAGCCATTCAGTCATCTTATCTCTCATTCGCAAGATCTTTGGCCTCAAATCTCCTATTTCAGTTATCAAGAAGATGCTGAATTCTGTCAATGCTAAACTGGCCTCCTCTTATGAGATTATCAAGTTCAATGTGGGAGTTCCTCAAGGTGATCCACTTTCGCCTTTTCTCTTTAATCTGGCTCTTCTTCCCTTGCATCTTCACATTAGAGAGTGTTTCCTTCGCAACTTTTTCGTTCGCATCTTCACATATGTAATCATAAAGCTTACATGGATGACATTCGTGTGAACACCTCGAAACTTCTTTCTACTAAATTAACTCATTGGTTTCTTTCTCTAACTGTTTAAATCATAAGGTGAATTATTCAAAATGTGGAATCTCTGACATTTTTTCTACAAGAGCTTACATTCTGACCTACTATCATGCTTCTTTCCAAACTCAAATCACGAGTTAGCTTACAAATATTTGGGTATCAAACTCCCAATCTCGCACTCAAACAAGTCGTCTACGAGATCGCAAATCTCTATAGACGTTCTTTCTGCTTTTCAAAAAGCCCGCGTATTGAATGTATCGGAAAAAAATATGATAAAGATGGTAAATATGTTTGTCTTCTCAAAACTCTCATTCTTTCTCCCGCTTTGCGTCTTCTCTCCGTCCTCACTCAACTCGCTTCTCTGTAAATTTCGCTCTCATTTGACGGATTCGAATATGTGCCTATCTTGCCAGTCTCCCTTTCGATTTGATTTACCTCAAACCTTCGGGGGGGGGGGGGGGGGGGGGGGGCTTGGATTTCAATCTAAAAGCAGCTCTTCTATGGGCGCTTGAATCATTTGATTCCAGTATATGTAAAAATGAAGACAAACTCGTTAAAGTTGCAAGATTCACTTTAGAAAATGTTGAAAAAACCAAAAAAGGAAAAAATACTATAAATAATAAAATAAAAAAATAAAAAAAATATCGATCTACACTATTAAACGAGATAGACTTCGATGCTACAGCGCTTGACTCGTCAAAGGTTATCTTGTCAAAACAGCAACTCAAAGATGAATTCATACTCTCCGCGCTAGAGAAATTAAGCAAACAACACTTAAGAGCCCCCTATTTAAACTCCTTTGTTCCATCCATTGCCGACTGGTTAATCCATGGCAACTTTTCGTTTAGGGAAGCTGCTCGTATACTTGCTTAACATGACAACGCTGTACCATTCCGAGGCTTACTCCACATTCAAGATCTTATTGAGTCGCCCAAATGTAGATTTTGCGGCATCAAAGATGAGTGTGCATCTGATATTCTAGGTCCATGTACCAATATGTTACCTGTCACAAAGATTCGCCTTGACAGAGTAGTGGAACTTATTTGGAATGAGTTGCTACAGAACATCTATTAGATCCTCGTCTCAAAGCCCACAACACTGGTGATCTCTCAGCTCTCTATGATCAGCCAGTGCCGACTCCTACATTTATACGGCATAATAAGCCAGACTTACACTTACATTCTAAAAATCTAAAGAAAATACTGATCTTAGAGATAGCTGTTTTTGATGAGGCCTCAGTGGACTCTATAAGTTTTTTTAAAACAAATAAATATGTTACCCTAAAGAACGAACTTTCTTCCTTATATCAAGCATGTGTCAATAGTCCCGATCACTTTTGGTCATCTTGCACGAATAAAAGAGCGAATCGGGAGTCTGAAAAAGATTTTGCCTGATAATAAAGCACTAACTTTGGCTCGGCGGGCCCAGTTCTGAATTCTGGCCGCAGCACTCAGAATTTCAAGTACCGTTGTAAGATCAGGGTCAGAACTGGCTTCTTGATTAATTCCATGGACTAGATTAATTAAATTTTTTAACACATTAAACAATCTGACACTTTGAGCATACTGCTGCTCAATGATAGGAAGAGCCGTCATCGAAGGATCAAAAAGCGACGTCGCTATCAACGCTTGGCCGCCACAAGCCAGTTATCCCTGTGGTAACTTTTCTGACACCTCTATCCTGAAACTCTCAGGTCAACTTATAGGATCGTTAGGCCACACTTTCGTGGTTTGTATTAGTACTGAAAATCAAAATCAAGCAGGCTTTTGCCCTTCTGCTCTACCCGTAAATTATGTCCACGGTGAGCCTACCTAAGGACACTCTCGTTGCATTTTAAAGAATGTACCGCCTCAGTCAAACTCCCCATTTGATACTGTCATCTGTCGCGATCCCCGAGCAAGCTATTAACTCACCCGGGACTAGGTCGATAAACACACTCTAAAAGAGCCAGTCACAACAAAAGCACACCGTAAAGCGTACGTCGGCTGCAACAGCCCATCTTAAAGCTTACAATACGTGTCACCAGCTCGGAAATGATCTACTCTACTCAACTGGCGGCCTACATACCAAGTTATCCCCAGTACGCAAACACACCAGCCATGAAGTAGTATATAATAACTCCAGACAACTGGGCACTTCCCACATCACCGATTTAGTTAAAAAAAGATGGAAGTGGTGGTATTTCAAGATTGAGGATTAACTAAATAACCCTCTCTCACCTATGCTACACCTCTCATGTCTCCTCACCATATAATAATAGAGTCAAGCTCAACAGGGTCTTCTTTCCCCGCTGTCTCAGTCAAGCCCGTTCCCTTGACTGTTTGTTCGCTAGATGGTAGGTAGGGACAGTGGAAACCTCATTGGTCCATTCATGCGCGTCACTTATTAGATGACGAGGCATTTGGCTATCTTAAGAGAGTCATAGTTACTCCCGCCGTTTACCCGCGCTTGGTTGTGTCTCCACACTTTGACATTCAGAGCACTAGGCAGAATTCACATTGCGTCATCACCGTTTTCAGCCATCGCAATGCTTTGTTTTAATTAAACAGTCGGATTCCCCAAGTCAGTGACAGTTCTAAGTTGATTGATTTTAGTTGTTGGCGAGGCATTGCACAAGATGAAGACGTAAATCGACACGCTTGCACAATACAGACTTGAAGTGAGTGAACACTACGTCATAAACGCATGACACAACCAGTGCAGTTGGACCGAGGCCCGACCACACCAGAAGCAGAACACACATTCACGGATCGCTGATATTCGCACTCTTCAAGCCCCAACAACCCAATCCTCAGAGCTAATCCTTTTCCCAAAGTTACGAATCTATTTTGCCGACTTCCCTTACCCACATTATTCTAGAGCCAGAGGCTATTCACCTTGGAGACCTGATGCGGATCTAGGTACGGCCAGGCACGATAATCAGTCACTCCCTCGGATTTTCACGGGCCATTGACAGCATTCCAGACGCCACTAAAATGCGACGCTCTTCCCAACTTTCAACCCTATCTCTGAATGACTCTACTCCAGGGTCATGATAAGTTGGTTAAACAGAAAAGATTACTCTTCCCAGAACTGTCAACAACGTCTCTGAGTTTTTTTGCGTGTCCGCTTTATCGATATAATCACTATGCTCAGGATCAAACACTAAATTGCTTTAATATTCAAGCCTTGACGAACACAGCACTATACCGATTATCCGAAAAGCCTGGTTCAGGAATATTAACCTGATTCCCTTTCGCAGACTGAGACGATGTAATGCATGCAAGCACGCAGGTTACAACACGTCTCCTTTTGCTCAGCGTGTGAGCTGCTGCTTAGGACCGACTAACCCTCGTCCAACTGCTGTTCACGAGGAACCCTTCTCCACTTCGGCCTAGAAGGTTCTCACTTCTATGCTGCTGCTACTAAAACCAAGATCTGTACTTGTGGCCGCTCCAATTGTATTCACATACACTCTTCGCTGCGACCACAACACCCTTTTACCCATAGAAGCCATTTCTCGCGTCTACGGTCAGATATCGGTGGAAGACTGAGCGTTATACATTTTCAGGGCCAGTAAATTCGGAAAGTACGTACGTGTCTATGCGTTATTTCTAACTTTGTCAGTTCAAGGACCGATTCCAAAATTTCTTTATTATTTTTACTTAATTTTCATTTTAAAATAAATTTAAAAATATGAAAAAAAAACCGCGCGAAAAAAGTTAAAAACACTGAATTTACCTCGCCTTGTGACCGAAAAGACCTAAAAACATCAAATTCGAGTTTAAAATTTAATTTTAAAACTGAATATGAGTTTTTTAATTCTGTAGCTACCACCCATCCATAGATAGTAACTCACGCGACTTCCAATGATATTCATTTTAAAATCGATTATGAGCAGAATGAAAAAGAGAAACTTTTAACTGGAGTCTCCGATCAACTTGAAATTCTCAAATCTGACTCAAAATTTACTAAATTAAACTATGATAAAAAATCTAATCCAAAAAAAATTAAACGAAAGAGTAAGCCTGCCATTGTGTTGAGCATGCGCATTATACATATAAAGAAAAATCGTCAAAAAATGAAAAATCTCTTATTTCGTCCTTTATTGGATCAATCAGCTCAGCCGCCTCTAAATTAAAGAGGAAACTGTCAAAATCTCGTTCATCTAAACCCGCTATTTCTTCTCTTTCCCACAAAAATATTAGAAAATCAAATCCCATCTCGGTATTAGACAGCTCTAGCTTCTTTTCCTCTACCTCTGTCTGCTCTACCTCAACTATTATTCGACAAAAACCTCTCACATTAGAGGATTGAAGAAGTATT
The DNA here is from genome assembly GCA_038021265.1 of Cyprinella venusta. Classification (NCBI taxonomy): domain Eukaryota; kingdom Metazoa; phylum Chordata; class Actinopteri; order Cypriniformes; family Leuciscidae; genus Cyprinella; species Cyprinella venusta. Next base: position 44,271 of record JBBNEX010000203.1, read on the forward strand.
GTGAAAAATGTTAAAGTAATGACCGACCTCAATAAAACCCTATCTTCCTTTGTCTCTGATTCTGATAAACATTTGTAGAATCACCAATAACATAGCAAACTTATCCACTAGACTAGACTATCTTGAAAATTCAATCAATCAAAAAAATTCAAGCCCTTCTTTCTTTACTTCTTCAACTTCCTACGATATAACTAAGTAGAGCCAATTAAAGCTAGAACTAAACCAAAAGCAACATGTCCTGTCAGAAAGACAACCAATCCAAGCGTAAAAATATCATTAACTCCTTCTTGATTGTTCCTCTTCCAGTAAAACTTCATCATCTAGCTGCTCAAGTATTCCATCTATAAAATCACCTTCAACTAACCCAACTCCATCTAAAACCGTCAAAATCGCTGTTAAACCTCTCTCCATTAATCACCAAATCACTTAAAATTAACGGTAAAACATCTCAGAAGGTAGTAGAACTCAACAAATTCATCTTAAGTGGCAACACAAAAATTTCGTTTTCTGCTACCACAAATTCGTGTACGATATAAATCCCA
>JBBNEX010000204.1:0-44810 GCA_038021265.1 Cyprinella venusta
TTGGTCTCTACTATGACGACATGTTAAGCAACAGAATATGAACATAACTTAATTATATTGAAAACCTCAAAAAATAGTACTTTCACAAAGCTTACTAAGTCATTTTGATGCATTTTTATTCCTAACTCACAAATTATTCATCGGTAGATCATTAATGGTAAAAATTATTCTTGTTAATTCCTAAAAAGGAAAATCGGCAAAAAGCTCAATAGGTTTCCTAAAAATGGCTACATATAATCGATCAAATAAGGTTAGAGTTATTTTTAGCAATTTCGATGAATTCGGGATTAATTATGTAGTTATATATTTTTTATATATATCTTTGGGTTTTTTTAAATATATTACTTGACAGATTGAAGAATTGTGTCTAAGGCGGGAAAAATTACATGATTAGCCAGGATCTGGTTGGAAGCCAATTTTGTGCTTGCTTTTATGAACAGTACTATTATTTATTGTTAAAGCAGGTAATCAATATCAATCGAAGTTACGTTTAAACAACTTTTATAGCATTATTTTGTCAGTAATTCTGTGCCTCAGACAAGAGAGTGGCAAAATATGGCGACATATGTGCGAATCTATTCATTAATGGTAAATATATTTTAAATTATATTTAGTAACCACCAAATTCCGAATTGAGTTATCTTAAATCACTCAATTACCTCAAAATTTAGTTTTGAACGCCAAAAAGTCGAATCACCGATCTTTTCTGAATTTTGTTAAATCTTAGTAAAATATTGAAAATTTAATGCATATTTACCCCAAACTTTTGTATCATTTGAAAGCGATTAAAATAAATTCAAACAAAGTCATGAATCTCATTTTTTTTATAAAACTTTATCGTAAAAAACATTAAATAAAATTTACACGCTGCGTGAAAACTAGTTCAAAGATTTTTTTGCGTATGTCTTAAAAAATTTTGTTAATCCCTTTTTATAACTATGAATTTTGTCCAATATTCAACGATTTAATATCGAGATCAAAAAAATTAATATATTTCGTCCATGATTTCTTAAGCAGATTAGAAATGGCTGATTTTCAATCAATCAAAAGCCATAGTTTATTCTGATAAATACATTAAAATCCACTTTCTCGAAGCACAAAAAAATTCTACCACTATTACCGAAAATCAATTATATTAATTCTTTCGCTAATTTTGAATATATATATTGATTATTTATTTTAACTTTTTTTGATTAAAAAATAACTCTTTGGATTCAGGATGTAATTTATAAATTAAATGGTTCTAATAATTAAACTTATATTTATTTTTTAATTTAATTTCCTCTTAAACTAGATTTTAATTGTTCGGGAGAAAGGCTACACTACTATTAGAGCCAATATTGGGTATTATCATGACTTAAGTATTGATAAAACTTCGTTGTGGCCCTCTTAATTGTTTTCTTTCAATGCATTCGTTATTTTTCATATTGCTCAACAACAGAATATATAGCCTGTATTTTGAATAAAATTATTCTAAGTATCTGAAATTTTGTTATCTTTAGGTATAAATTGCAACTTTACAGTGTTTATTCTGTTTTGTTCACCAATGAATTTAAATAGCCCAATATTAAAATATCCGAACAATAAAAATTAGAAATGAACAAATTTTTATATCTGGCTCAAAGACTACAGAAAAAATTAACTATTATTGTATACACACTCCACGACAGGCCTGTCTTTAAATCAGATAATTTTTGACTCAAAATTATTTCTATTTTCTTTTGACATTGAAGAATCAATTTAAATAAACATCCGCAGATGTTGTGTGGTTTTTGTGGTGTTTCACTTGCTTTTTGATTGTTTGTCTTTTGTTACAAACATTTAGAAATCTTAATTGGTCACTGAATATTAATTTTTTTTCAAATAACTATATTGAGGATAAACTGTCAGAATTAAGTGAAAAATTTGAAAAATAAGCTGATTAATTGTTGAAGAGGATGTTATTGCATAATGGTTTACCTCAAGGATAATATACGGGCGTTTTGTCATCTTTGATGCTCGAAATTTAGGTAAACGATCAAATATTTTCTAAGGCAACATTTTATGAAAAATTATATCATAAAATGTTGCTCTAATTTCATTTAAATGTGAAAATGTTATGTTTATTATACGAAAGAAAAATAAATCGACCTATTTTAGATAATTCAGCAAGAAACCCGCTGTTAGAGCGTATTACGTGAATATTACTTAATCCCACATTACGCTTAACTCATCTTCGGTCTTATTTTCCTTTAGGTTGCTCAAGATATACTTGATCAATTTCAGTGAGGGAAAAATACGATTATAGTATGTAAGTATTCTCTGTTTGCTTGATCGTCACTCTCTAAGCGCAACTCTGGCATTTAAATGGCTACTTTTGCTACCGTGCCATCGTCCTAAAATGATACTAATGATTATCACTTGTCAATTTAAAGTAATAATCAATCAAAATAATCAATTTTACTCACTTTTGAATCATTATTTTTCTGCTCTGTTCATAAAAAAACTAAGTTATTTGAGTTTTCTGGCCATTATCGACAAGATATTAAAATTAATAAATATTACTGAGATATTACATGACATATGCACCATTACTGACTATTATTTCAACAATGCTGAAGAAGATGGATAAATTAAATAACATTGGTTGAATTAATATAAACTTTACAAATTTAGATTAAACAATCTAATTTTTAACTAAATTTGCAACAATTAATAAATTTTATAAAATTTTCAATCGATAAGGAGTATGTATTTTAAGAAATTTTCTAATTATTCCGGATACTTAATCGTCCTTACCATGTTTGTGGGTGTAGTATACAAATTATATATTGAGGCTTTGTCTGAAATTTAATTTTATACTGTTTTTGTTACACTTTAGATTTTATTGGTGCAGAGCTTCCATTTTTTGGTAAAATAACCTTGCTGATATTAAAAAAACTACACCTAAAATTAAAAGGCTTAAATTTACTGCCGCATTTGGTTGCTGTTGAAAGCTATAGTAATGAGCAAGGTGATAACAGTGTCAATTTTCTACCTTCATTATTTTATAAATCATCAATAATTACAGCAAGAAAATGGAACTCAACTTAAAAGGAGTTTCATTTTATTTTTAAAATGACCTTTAAGTGCATTTTCAATTCATTTTTGTGTTGTTATTGACATTCCTTACCTTCGGTGAAAATTATTGTTCAATACTATCATTCAAAAGCTTAACCTGTCATGAGCCTTAAGGCTTACCTCTGTTTCGCGCTCATTTTGTTTTTTCTATTCGACTAATACTGGGTAGTTTAAAATTAATTTTTGCAGCCATTTTAAATTCAAGAAGTAAGCATTAAGTGTAAATAATGTAATTTAATCATTCGTAGAGTTTTAGTTAGTGGGTATTAAGTGATACCTCGCATAGCGTAGTTAATTCGTTCTAGGAGTAAGTTTTTATCCGAAACGATGGCTATGCGAAACATGCTTTGTAATAAAATACAATAACAAAAAAATTAATTTTTATGTCGACAAAAGAAGTAAAAACGTCAGTTTTAGCAATTTTGTGCGTTGATATCATTAGATCTCAAGAAAACATGGTTATTCATGATAAAAACGCGCGTTTTTGCGAAATAGATGAACATTATTTAGTTTATTGTCCGAAGCGAGGTTTGTTATGCGAGTTATCTATTTGCAAAAAAAATTACGTTATGCCTAGAGAAGGTTATTCGAGGAGTACGTTATGCGAGGTATCACTGTCGCTATTATGGTCACAAAAAATATAGGGATTGATTTTAATTCTTTCTTCTAATTATATGCCTAAAAATTAACTAATTTTTTAGTTGTATTAATCATAACTGAAAATTTTAGTTTCATAGATTTAAAAAATTTCAAAAATTTATATGCAATTACTGGTGTTCTTCATCAAAAATGAACAATTTTGAAAAGTTTGCAATTTTGGTATGTTTCTAGAATTTTCAGCTCTACAAGTTTTTATTCTCAATATCGAAATATTTATTAAAGATTAAAATTAATTATAAATATCGGGATCGTGCTACTGGTTAATATATTTCGAACGAAAGGCTTTTATAGATTAAATTTAAATAATCTTGAAAAACCTAGATATCATTAATAAAGCTTAAAATTCATTTAAAAATATTTTTAAAAAGTTTATTGGCATAGGTTCAACATAATAAAAACAATATCTTCATAATTTGAATTTGTCTTGGTTTTGTAGTTTAATAAGCGGTTAGTAAAATTTCTTTTCTAACACATATTTTTTTCAAAATTACTCATGAAACTAAAATTCCAACACTGAAATTTAGGCGCAGATCCTTTTTTGACATCAATGTAATCTAAATTCTTTTGTTAGTTTTTGAGACTATAAAACCGTTTTAATTGTTAAAGACAAAGAAAAGTGTCATGTTTATAGAACAATAAATCATGTGGTTCACGTGATATCTATTATTTTAAAAGGCTAATTCGTCTATAATTTAACAAAGTATTAAGATTTTTTGTGATTGCTTTTATTTTAAATTTTATTATTATGCCGGAAGGTAATTTCAAATGAATTGACCCACATAGAGAACGATAATAATATGATTTCTGATTTAAAGCCTAAAGAGGCAAAAGACAGCGATCAAAAAAAAAGGTTTCACCTTATGGATTCATATAAGATGATGAAATTGAGCAAGAAAATTATGAAGACGACAACAAATTATATTCTTTTCAAGGTCAGTGCTTTAAATAAATGAAGGGAAAAATAAGATAAATTATATGCAAGCAGATGAAGTAAAAGAGGTTGAGCAAGCAGAGAAAGAGAAAACGGTAGTACAGAGAAAATTCAAGGATGTGGATTCGGAGCTTGAAACTCCAGCTTATGAAGCGCGTGCGTACACTGCGAAATTCAATTTTCCTTCATATAAGGATTCTTATTTTTTTCAACACAATCGCGCTAGAATGTCAACCTACAGAAACATAAACTCTCAAGCATATCCATGTTTCAATGATGCGGGCGGAAATACCTCCGCAGGTTGTTTCCGTCTGTTAGTTGCTTATAATAAACACTCACAAACAATGGATAATGAACACTCCCGTTATGGATACCATTTTGACCCTAATGATGCTGAACAATACATGAATGATATATTCTATGAAACTCGTGATATGTATGGGGCTAGCAGTTCTTCAAGCCAATTTGAGACAATTGTCTCTCAATCTGAAGATGATCTGCGAGAATCTAATCAACGATATGATGAATATTATGATGAAAAGCTTGGATATAACGTTCCAAGTAATTACGTCGGCTATTCAGGTAAATTAGTGAATTTTATCTCCAGATGATTCTCCGTGTACTCCTAATACTAACGGAAATCGAATCTATCCAAATTCAAGTATACCAAGGCGTCAAAGACATCCTGAGGCTCAAGCAATGGGAGAAGAACTAAGAAACGTTTTTCTTCAGATCATCGCTGATGCCGAGAATCAAGGTTTATTTTGTTATAACTTTAAGAAGCCTTATTGACTCATTCTGAAGATAATAAGATTTTGTCTGGTAAATATAAATTTTAATAATAGAGCAAAATAAATCTATTGTGAACGAAGAAAGCACTGCCCGGTCAGTTAATTGTCGTAATTTTATATCAAAATATTGTTAGTTGAAAAATCGGATGAAAATAAGGCCAATGACGAAAGTAAAAATGACAACCTATTATCTTCACTGGGAGAACTGGAGTCTTTGACATCAAACCTACACATTAATCCTCCTATGACGCAATCCGACAAAGCTAATCTTGTTTACTCGCCAGAAAATTCTCAATCAGCCACTCATTCTTCGAATTCTAATTGTGATATTAAGCCAATCGATAAAAATTTTTCCGGTAATTTTTTATTGTAAGCCTAGATACAACATCAGAAGATAGGATAAAGAACCCAAACCAAGATTCTGGTAAGTTATTTGAGTTTCGATTTATAGAGGATCGTGACTCAAGACATAATTTTTAAGCACCTTAATTGTTTTTTGTAATGTTGTAGCGTAGTTGTTTTACCTTGTAGTTTTTTAAATCGTGTATTTGATAATTTAAAATGCTAATTATTACAAAGAAAATAACATATCATATGATTAAGTAATTATTCTCTACTGCCATTTAGTTGATTTTCCGTATAATTGCCTCAATAATATTTTTGACTCTAAAGTCACTGTAATATATAATCCTATTAATATTTTAAAAATTAATCTGAATTACGTGCAGAAAGAATTCTGGACAATTATTAGTTTCTAATGACAGTGCTTTCAACCAATTTCATTCTTAAGTTATCCATTGATCTTATAAATCTTAAAATAATGCTGGTCTTTTAACATTTGATTAGCTAATCTGATACGCGAAAGCATTTTACAAATTACAGCAGTGTATGCCATATTAAATACCCTTCTAAGATCTTATTTTTCCTCTTTATTTAATTTTATTGCTGTGATCAATTCTTGTATTATTAATAAAACATTTTTTATTATTGCTCCAATGAAAGTAGATTTTCGGATTTTCTTGAAAAATATATGCAGAAAACAACTGCTTTACAATCAAACTTATATCTTAACATTTTTATTCCGTTATATATTTCATTTATGCCTATTTCATATTATTTTAAAAAATCTTTGTCGGAATTCCTTTTTTTGTGATTTTTCATGTTTCCAGATGATTTTAGTTTATCGGATCTATTAAGAGTCTGCTTTCCAACTTATAATATTTTATATAATTTTATCATGAATGAACATATTTTTGCCTTCTTTGCAACATATATCAATATATTCGCTAGAACAATTCATTGACCAGCATTTTAAGTGGATTTTGTTTTTCTGATATATATCTTTTATTAACACGAATTCATAAGCTTTCTGGATAATTCTTATCACAACTACCTATTTTATTTATGATCATTAAAAGTTTTTCACTCATTATTTTTAGAAATCAATAAATATTTACAACAGCTTCTGTTAAGGAATAAATTATTTGCAGTAAAAAATCTCGTGATTGCTATTCCTGATAATCAATCTCTCTCCTAAAACTTTATCGTGTACTTAATCCATGCAAAATTTATATTAGTTTATCATCATCAAAAAAAACAATAAAACTTACAGAAAAATTTCACTGCTTTTTTTCTATCACATATTAGTGACACTCAGCTTCCACAGATATACTAGTATTACTAAAAACAACAACATAAACTGCAGGCTTTTGCAAACTCATAATAATCACACTTAGTTATATCCTATCATTCATTAAAATACACTGATCCAAATGTTGATTTTAAAATAATAGGCAGCAAAGTCAAAACTCATTTGAAATCTATAAATCATGCGCAGATTATGGGGGCCTGAGTGTAATTCTGATAAAATCAGATATTTTAAGAATTATTATTTAGCACAAATAACAGAATTAACTTTAGATACTTAGGCATGATTAACTTAAGTTCAATTATTTGAATATAATGGGCTGGCTTCATATCCCCACAATTCATATTATCCCTCAAGCAATAACGATGTATTAATCTCTCAGTAATATATTATTCACCTGTCAGGTAATTGTAGGCATGAATTATAAAATAAAGAGGTTTGAAAATGTTTAAAGCTAGATTGGGTTTAATTTACATCTCAGTGGTGTAAAAATAACTGCAGATAAGAGCTCAATCAACATAGATGCCTCTTCATCCTCTGCGAGTACTTAAATAGTCTGATATGATTAACCGCCTATTTTCGTTATTTCCAATCGCAAAAGTTAATCTTTAGCGACATCACAGCTTGTTCTACTGTATAAAAATATTACCATCACGATTACAAGTTTAACTAAAGACTTAATGTTCCTACTTTGGGTTATTCTTGATAAATCGATCCTAATAACCTGCCCGAAATTACCAACTTTAGAATTTTTGGACTCAATTTGCCTGTTTTTCTTAATGAGATATTCATTTGAGTGTCCCTTTTAAGCCCATGATCCATAAGCAACGTTAGCTCTTTGGAAATATCAAAAAATTTTTTTCCTTATAAGCTGAAACACACAGGCAACATTCATAACAGGATAATCACATAATATTTCCAGTTATGACACACAAAATGATCAAAATAAAATTCTACTTGCTTATTTTTAAATGCAAAGATATTAAAAATGACGATATAGACTTTCTAAACTGGGAAGGAAATGGAGATTAAAATTGGCAATACAAAATTGGAAACTCAGTAATAGAACTACTAACGGTCTCCTAGCTATATTTCTCTCTATTTATCTTAGAAAGATCTAAAAAAGCTTGAATGCTTATTTTACAAGTCCTGATAGGCATTAATATCTTTTAATTTATGTCCTACAGTCCGTTAGGTATTTCCTGTTTGATGTTCAATGAATGAAACCTATTTTCAATTAAAAACATCAAACATATGCTTTTATATTGCTGAACCTATTAAAATTTTAATTGATCTCTGGCACGTGCGATGAACATGGTACTTGCATTACCAGTCCGATTCCAATAATGTTTTGGACATAAAAAATATTACAAATATTAAATTTCCGATGTTAATTGATACATAACGATAGAGTAAGAAAATTAAAGACAGCAAATATTAATATTTTTATAGGCACAACTACCGCATTTACGTTTAATCAAAAGATTTTTCATGTCTTATTTCTTCTTTACTATCTATCAATAACTTTTCTGTTCCTTCTGTTTATTACCACGTAGAAAATTCATCAAAAACATCGCAGCATTTTGACCACATCATTTCTTTTTTTTCAGTAAAATATTTAAATTTTCGAGGTTTTACGAAAATAAGACAGGTAAATTTAAAAGCTTTTGATGAATAATAATACCGCAGTTTTTATTCACTTGAATTCTGTTATATAATGATGACAAGATGTATCGAGCTTTAAAATTACCTTCTGACATCACTTCTTTAGAAATTTTTTTATTCATACAGTGATACCTCGCATAACGTACTTTCGGATGACGTGCGCTGCGTACAATGTACTTTTTTTTGCTGATAGATAACTCGCATAACAAACTATACTTCGCACAATTAACTAAATCAGATTCCACTATTTCGCTTAAGCGTGCGTGTTTGTCATGAATTTCCATTTGTTCTTGAGATCGAATGATATCATCACACAAATTGCTCCAACCCAAGGTTTTGATTTTTTTGTCGACAAAAAAAATGATTTTTAATTGTATTTTAGTACAAAGCATGCTTCGCATAACGATTGTTTCGCATAAAGTACTTACTTGTAGAACGAATTAAGTACGTTATGCCAGGTATCAATGTAAATCATTCTCGAATTGTATTAACTCGACATTTTAAATCATCCAAGTTAGAAAAATAAAGCTTTTTATTAACATAAATTCAGCATATAACCAATAAACATAATATATTAATCCAATATAACAATACAGTCAAACCAGGATAAGTGCCCAAACCAGATATGCGCACATAATTTTCAGGCATGGTTGATATGCAGTTATTCGATTTCGACTGTTACTGACTGTGGATTGATTTTAGTGGACTGGGACTAGACAAATAACGGATTTAATTATTCTGCTTAACTGATGGTTCATTGGCAATAATGTCTAGTTCCAACAATATGAACCAATAAACCAATGTTTTTTTAATGTATCTCACAAAGAATTTCATGTTAACACTAGAAATGTTGTAAACATCCTCGATTATTTTTCTAATAGTACGAAATTTGTCATTGATATCCTGCTATTTTTATTTAAAATCATATTTTTTCGCGTTTAATAAATTTAATATTCAACTGATTCCACATATAGCATTTAGTTTAAAAATGGATGACAATTATGATGAATTTATGATGAAACAAAAATCAAAGTTAAAGAATATGAATTATGGTGAATTGTTAAAAGAAATACTACAGGTAATTGTCTAAAAATTCTATTTTCATTCAACTCTAATATTTTTGCTCATTGTTTTTAATATTTGAACGTTAAACAGTAAAATAACAGTCTCGATCAAACGATGATACCCCATTTTTACACCGATCATTGATTTTTCTCACATTTATTAAAACAGATACAAAATTACAGATCCATAGAATATCGTTTTAATGTTTTTTAGCACGTTAGGCAATCTCATGATAAACCACAAAAGTGTATCAAAGACTTCTGAGAAGTTTATAGATGTGTTATGTACCCTGGTGGTTATCGGGCTTAATAAGTATGATTGGCAAATCTCGATTTGATGAATTCCGAATCGCTTTTAAATATTATCAAATTTGAAGATTAATAGTGTGATACCTATACGATAGCACCTAGTGGCTTATCCTACTTGTAAATGTGGACCGCCCTCGTAGTAATTTTGATTAAAATATGAAGAAATTGATCTTAAAAATAATCGGATAATCGATTTAAATGATTTTATCTTTAATTCTCCATCGGTTCGGTCGCTAACGTGATTTTGTAAGACCAGACACCACAAACAGATTTATATGAGCTAATTATTGTCACTTTTAAATTCTGACTTTATTCCGCCCTCCTTTATCCGATTTGCTACGATAGTAATTCGGCACAGCCAAATTCATCTATAATATATTTAAAATAATAATAAAGAATGGTAAACGAATTTTTATATCATAAACTAGGTTTAATACTCAGAATATTCAATTTTGATAAAAAACTAGATTTTATAAATTATGCATTCAAATTTCATATAAATGGTAAGATTAATAGTATTTTCATTAAAAAATTCCAAAAAAGCATTTTAGATTGAATTTATGGATCTATTTATATTTTTTATCTCTCAAACTATCAACTTTATCAATCAAAATTCAATTGATCATGTAATGGCCCGCGAAGAAGAATTTTCAATATCCGTGACGAAAAATATGTTAAAATATTGAAGGTCTGTAAACAAAATAAAAACCATAAAATTTAATTGTGAAATATTAAAAAATATAAAATTGTAACAATAGCTTTGAAAAACTTAAAATTATTTTGTTTTGCGAATGAATAATCAATTATCACTTCAACACATCAGAATTTTTTTGGTCAAAATTGAGCGTTTTTAATTTTTTTCGGTTAAATGGGAGTTACGTAATGTGGTCAATCTTTCGAAATAGCTAGGAGTCTGGTTAGAGGCGGGCGGCAAAAATACAAGAACGTGATCATTTATAAATATCTTTGCTTATTTCTATTATTAATTTGGAATATATCTTTTTATAAAAATGATTAAGGTCTACGAACTAACATATATCAACATTCTAATATGTAAAAACATTCAAATATACCAGATATTAGAAGTAATCAGAAACTTTTCTGGTGGAATCGGATGAAAGCCGCATGCGGTTAATTTTTATCAGACTATTCACTTAATCGTGATTGTGAATAATTAAATAACTGAAACAGGCTAAAAAAATTAGAACTTAGTAAATAAAAAAGATACACTTGATTAAACGAAAATACTTAAATTTTCGTTTTTATTTAACATGTAATTCTTAAATGACTTATTGCTCCATTTAAGTTTCCAAAATCAGCAAAAAGGGTGTAACATATGCTGGAACACTCTGTAAAATCTGAAACGTCATAGTAGAAAATTATTAACTTAGATCTCGATAGTTAATCTGTTTTTTATGTTAAGTTCCTGCAGAATAAATAAGAACATAGATTATTACCCGCCAAAAATTTAATTGGTCAAAACCCTTCAAAGTTGGTAAGGATGACAATTTTATTGTTTGTAGTAAAAATTCGATTAATCCGCTCAAGCATCGCGAGAATTCAGGCTCAAAAATTGAGAATAATTTATTAAATAGTTGTTCTTTGTTTTAATTTTTAAAAATTACAGGAATATTTCAGAAATAGGATTTTCAACATAGTGCAGTTAATAAACACAGATTTTATTTTTTTTTAACTTAGAAGAAGAAACTGCTAATTATCTGAAATTAATAAATCATCTGTTCAAATTTCAAAATACTCGTGCAAATTTTCATGACCTTCCCAGGGATAGGTAATGTTCAAATCATCCTTGCTCTGTTGCGGGAGCTGCACGGCCAAAAAAGAGTTTCTTAACCAGAAATGTCGATATAATGCTATTCTAATAGGTTCTTATTCTTGCCACCTATGGCATACCTCATTTTTATCTCATAGCGGTGGCGGTAGGCGCTGCCACGAAGAAGAATACCTCGGTAATTTATTCGCATAAATAAAATTTACACCTAAATGCGCTAAATTTTTTTTTATTTTGAAAATCCTACCTAGAAATCAAATAATTTTTGCTGGTGTCCTTGAGGCGAATTATTCAAGTCAATTCGCTCAAAATTTTTTCGATATTAGAGTTTCCTAAAGGCTGTTTTGTGTCGCCGGATATACACTGCCTGGGATTAAAATAATTTTAATGCCAGATCAAAAAATATAAATTATTTTCGAAAAATGTAATAAAATTAGTGGCTGAAAGATGTGGAGGAAAAAGAAAAAGCTTTTCTGGATGAAGCTGATAGATTGGAAAAGATTGAAGGATTACTCTGTAATGTCGATCAAATTGTATATTTGATGTTAAAAAATAAGATGTTCATGATTCAAGATGGTCTCGACTACTCATCTATAGCGCAAAAAATGTAAGTTCTGATATTAAACATTAGAGTTATTGAAAAGCTTGAAAGTGCTGAGCTAAATCAAGAAAAAATTAATGATTGTTTAAAAGTCTGGGATGAAGAGTTAACTAAACGGGAATTCGAGGCTTCAGACGAGACACAAACACAGTCGTACGCAAGTGCCATAACGAAAATAAAAGAAACGTCATATAAGCATGAATTTTCTATCGATATTCTTTTGAAGGACATTGAAGACATGAAATCAACAATTGAAGAAAATAAATCGAGCGTATTATTCAAATCTTATTTGCAGATAAATGATGTGGTTGACTTATATAAAAAAGAAATGAAATTTTTGGTAAACACCATAGGTATGTGTATTTTACCCTATCCTTCAGATACTCTTAAATCCAAAATCAACAAATGATTTATACAATTTGATTTCATTTTACAATGCAAATCGAAATCAAATTTTTAGTGCTTTTTCCGTCTTATTTTAAAATATTTTTGCCTGATGTTAATATTTTTTGATACTAATAGACTTTATGCAATTAAATCAACTAATTTTAGTCAATGTCATAATCTTTTTTCAAATCTTTTGAGGGAAGTTTTCTGGAGAACTTATCTCGAGTTGCCATAGCCGATCTGTAACCGTGTTAAATACGAGTTTTCAGGTGGGATTTAGTATTCAGGTCGTGGTCATTTGTCATTTTAAGAACCCCTTCTATAAGCTAAAGTCGTGAAACTGTGGCAGAGTAGGATTTTATTTGCACCTCCGCCACTAAGCCATGGAATTTTTTTGTTACGCTAGGTCAGCGATTCTGCTTGCGGCTTACGCCCTCGTGAATGTCATTAGATAGGGTGACAAACTGCACCTAATTTTCCGGTACAATCTCGAATTTTGAAGGAAAAATTAAAATGTCAATAAATAATTCTGTTCATTCCAAGTGAAGCACGACAAGAACTGAGAAATTTAAGTGATGATTCTCAAAATTTAATCATAAGAAAAATTGATTATTATTAAACTACGATGATTGAGTATCTTGAAGCTTGGGGAAAATCTCTGGATGGTATTGAAGTGTTTTCATGGATGACAATTTACAAGTATCCAAACTAGGAAGAGGTTGTAAAATTTTTTAATTTTGTTGTTAAGCGCTATGGAATTAAAACACATTAAATTGTAAATCATGATAGTCTGTTTGATGAATTTGAACAAGTCAAGAATTTTGTCAAGGGAAGAAATCTATATGGAATCAAGAAAAGTTGCAAGTAGAAAAATTTTTGACAGAAATTTTCTTAGAATTTCGAGAAAATTCAAAACGTCTACCGAATTTAGAGAAGCTTGTTAAATTCGATCTCTTCATTCAAGGAACCCTGGTGGAAGTCGAAAAAATTTTTTCCCTTATAAATCAACTTTTGACGGATGAAAAGAGTCAACCTCAGTTGAGGACAGTGGATTCTATGATTAATCTACAGTATAATTACGATTTAAGCCGCTCACAATTCTATTAAGAAGTAAGAATCAAGACAACTTTATCAGAAAAAAATCATTCTGAAGAAAAATATCTGTAATAAAATTTTTTTTACAAGTTTAGAATAAAAAATTTGTAATGTCCCAAATTTCTTTTGCTCTGTCCCAAATTTTTACAAAAAATCGATGGTCACCCTATCGTTAGATCACGTTTGCCCATTCTTGTGATAGAATTTGTTCATAGAACCAAACTATAAATGCTATATTAATATTATTTTTATTTTTTTAAATTCTGCAAATTGAGAATAAACATCATCATGATTTTTACTTTCGGATGTCAATTATGTTTAAATCATCAATTAAAATCTACAAATATTGATTATCAAGATCAAGACATAAAAAGATTACCAGTTTTATTTAAACTCATATTGTATTAGGTTTGAGCGCACAATTGTAAATTTTGTGACTAGTGTAAGATTTAATCTCGTTTTCTGTGTCAACCACAAGAAAATTTTTTATGACTTAAGAAAATACTTTTTTGCCCCTTAAAAATTAAAAATTTATAAAAAAACAGCTTTATTGCGGCTATATTTTAATATTTAACATTTCTGTTCATTTAAGATTTTTATTCTTAAATTCCGTGAAAAAAGTAGCCCTGATCATGATTTATGAGAAATCCATGGAACCGAATTCCAAAACCTTTCGCGATCTCAAAGGGATCTGTTAGATTTTCAGTTATACCTCACATAACGTACTCCTCGTATAACGTACGCTGCGCATAACGTACTTTTTTTGTGCTTATTGATAACTCGCATAACGAACCTTGCTTCGCACAACGAACTAAATCAGATTCAACTATATCGCTTAAGCACGCTTATTTGTTATGAAATACGATTTATTTTTGAGATCAAACGATTTCAATACACAAAATTGCTCAAATCCGAGGTTTAATTTTTTTTTGTCGACATACAAATTAATTTTTTTGTTATTCTATTGAAGTACAAAGCATGCTTCGCATAACGTACGTTTCGCATAAAGTACTTATTCCTAGAACGAAATTAGTACGTTATGCGAGGTATCACTGTATTTGGGGTTTTTACTGCTCAATATTCCTTCCTGTGTTGTTAAAAGCGTCTCACTTTTTTTGTCATATAAAATAATTTTTAATGGGAAAGCAGCACTTAATAGATGCTGTCAATTTTTGCTTTAAATATCCCTCGAGTGAAAAAACTCAACGTAATTAACCATTATAAAATATCTAAATTAATACTTAAGCTCATACACAACATATATTTTCGATGTTTTGAAATTTCGCGGCATCAGATTATTCTTTTGATTTCTTCTCAGATAAAAGGTATGG
Source organism: Cyprinella venusta (assembly GCA_038021265.1). NCBI lineage: Eukaryota > Metazoa > Chordata > Actinopteri > Cypriniformes > Leuciscidae > Cyprinella > Cyprinella venusta. The sequence continues at coordinate 15,371 of JBBNEX010000204.1, forward strand.
GCATTTCTACTCTTATAGGCATTCATTTATTCGCAAATATCATCGCCGATCTTAATTGTAGAAGATCTTACACATACTCAATTTAGACCATTTTTTCATGGCGAACTCAGATAATCATGCCATTGCACTAATTGTTGACTGTTCAATAAATATTTAAATGTGTGCTCAAAATAATTTTATAAGGTCTAAATATTTTTCTTGAGCTCATTGTCATCGTTAGGGATAGTTTTTTTTGGATCAGAATACGTCTAACCTCAATTGATTTTTTTATTGCGCAACTCTGTCACCTTAAGACCGTGAGAGTGACAGCGGATTTTAAAGTAATAAGTTAATCTTTATTTAGGCCATTTTTCCCAGAGAATAGCAGACGCCCAACAAGGAAAGCCTGGACTTTTTATAAAATTCTCGATGAAGCGTGGCACAAAAAGGTTTGGAAACACTGAACTAGGCCATGCATGTCCGTTTTGATCCGATCAAAAAACTTTAAAATTATTAAGATGATCGTGAATATTACAATAATCTGTTTATACATAGATCCCATGGATTGTGCGGATGTTTTTTGAGCGCAATCGGTAGATTATGTAAGATATTTTATAGCTTAAATAACAAAATTATAAAAAAATATACACAGAACTGGTTTTTAAAGCTTTTGAATGCTTCATATGAGACGTAGCAATGGTCCAAGAAAAAAAATAAATTTTATTTTATTTTGTAAATCCTTATCTAGCATTTACATTTTGTGTATTTAAGATATAATCTTAGCTCAAAAAATTTCCTCTGAGAACCAAAGCCTAATAGGAAGGGTTGCTCTTACGTTGAGGTTGGATAGGATGAATTTTAGCCTTTTTGAATTGTCTGACAGTCAGACGCCTAAATCAAATGCCTTAATTTATTTATTCATGATTGTCTAAAACAAAAATTAATAGGAGCTGACAGCAGAGTTCCAAGCACACATATCTGATACATAGTCACAGAGATAATTATAATTTAAAAGAGCAAGACCGTTCAACGGCCTAGAAAATTGTAATCTACAAGCGAAATCATAAGTATTTGACACAATTTTTCTAATTATAGATTAAAAATAAAAATAACTGTTTCTAAATAAAATCAGACAAAAAGCGCAAGGGCTCAAGAACCAAAGAAGGCGGTTCACTTGGAAATCTACCATGCCTTTAAAAAATTAAGCTAAAAGATCTATTTGATGCTAGGCATTTTGTTATAAAAATACAATAATAATATTTATAAAATTTTATCGTATTAATATGATGATATAGTCTTAGGATTCCGTTTGAGATGAAATTCGAAAAAAATTTGCCATATGTTGGTTTAACTCGTGATTTTGACCAGAATTCGGTATCTTGAGCCTCCACTTTTGCTTCCGTAAAATTCATCAATGAGGTGCAACAAAGTGAGTCAATATTAAAGTCTATGGGTAGAAGAACAGTTTCCTTAATGATTTCTGATGCCTCGATAACGTGAAGTTTTTATACCTTTTTTATGTAAGGAAGTTCCTTAAATACTACACTTGGTCGGTTTGCGTTCACGATTATTTGGATACTTGAACCAACAATAAATACTTTAAGCAAATTTACTGGGGTCCAATTTGTGTAGAGAAGATTGTTTAAAACTGGATCCGGGCAATATGGCACGTAAAATATAGTGGGACGTTTGCACTCCCAAAATCCCTCCTAAATTTCTTTGATCTAGAATTACAAGATTTTGCATGATGACTCTAAAATTATGATGGCTGAATAGTTTTATGTCTTCTTCTGTAAAAGCGGGATCGTTAAGATAAACATTTTGAGCCTCAAATTGTTATTTTTGTAATAATACCAAGTTTAGAAGACATTACTCTCAGGAAAGCGTATTGTTGCATGGATGCAATACTACTGCAAGGACTACCGAGGCCAAAACAAACTATATCATGATTAAAGCTATGATTTAAGCCATCTAAGATCTGAAAATCAAGCTACCTAGAAATAATTCCCATATATCCATGCCATAAAGTATATTCCTGAAATAAAAATAAAATAATACGCTGTTTTTGTGAGTGTAATACTGTCTAGGGGTGACAAATCACTCAAAGGTTCTATAAAACTCATATTTTACACTTAAATATACTGTTTTAAAAAGCTAAACTCAAATTGGGATATTGATTGATAAATGCGCATGCTATAAATTAATGGCGAAAATTTTTCCCATAACAATCGACCGTCGATAACTGATTGAAATCAATTTTCCTATGTATGGTTTTAGATCTCTGATATTATAGCAGTAAAAATTATACATCTATCCTTCATTTATTATATTTATAGATTTTATAGCCAGATTTTGATCAATAATGCTCACAAATTGACTTCGATGGAGTCACTCGCTCTGTCAACTATCGATAAAATGGCTGATAATGTGGTGTCATTATTTATAATATATTGCACTATCTTCGGTCAAATTTTAAGTCAAAAAGTATATTAAAGTCAGAATAATTAATTATACGACAAAATTCGAAAATAGAATTCATTTATTGTAGCAGATGCGCAGAGCAAGAGGGCGGAGTAACGATCATTGAATTAATTAATTTACTTTTATAAATTAATCATGTCTTATGAAGTCAAAAACCCCTCATTTATGCATAATAAAAAGCACCCAAAAATGTTATTTTAATTCACGTATTAACTTAAAAAGCTACAGATATCACACTGAAAAAAATTAGGTTTGGAAGAAATATTATTTTGAACCAAATAAGGTTATTAATATTTTACTAATGGTTTCTTGACATACCTGCATTTTTCAGCCGACGGCATGCTATCATTTAGTTTTACTTACGCCTGTTGCATACTCATAACATGTTACACAGAAGAAAGAAAGATACTTTTGTAATAAAATGGTAAATAGTCGCTTTTTTTACTTTAAAAATTTCGCCACAGAATTATGATAACTAAAAACTACCATTTGAAAGTAAAATCAACAAAATCAGCCATTTTAGGACAATTAACAGGGTGGTTACCTGACTCAACTTAATTTAATTGTTTATCAGGTTGCATTAAAGACCTGGTAATAATTACGAAATCCTTAGATGGTAAAGTTAGGGAAGAACTTTGTAACAAAAACTTGTTATGCACATTTTTTATAAGTGGATCAGTCTTGATTTGATCTCATATTAAAGAGGATCAGACCACAGATAAAAATTTCGATGGATGACTTATAATTGATATAGTGCTTAAGTTCAATTAAATTAAATTATCGTTCCCTTAATTTATAATTTTAATTAAAAATTATCTTAAATTACCAATTTTAAGGTTTTATGGTGAGATAATAGTTCATTATTGATAAATAAGTGACACATGAAATACGTAAAAAATACCATTGAGCAAACGACGCTTGCGGAATCGTGTGCCTAGTTAGTTCATGCAACAAGTAAGGGTTTAGTTTTTGAGGGAAAAACCAGGTCCCAAACTATGAAGTCTATCATATTTCGCGTTTGAACGGGGTCGTTAAAATGAGCAAGAACTTCGACCTGGACACCTAATCCCACAAATAAACACGCCAACGAGGTGTTTATATCTGACAATAACAGAGAGAGATAATATTCGGTAAAAGATTAGCTCAGGCGGTTTATCAAATGATTTAAAAAAGATTGACCAGGAAAATATACATTTCGACATGACGTGCGTCACAGACATTCCATTTATAATAATTAATTAATTCAATATTTTCAAGATGATAAATGATAAAGCAAGAATCAATAAATCTGTCAGCTTGATCAAAAAGCGTTGTATCAGCTGAGCTGAATGCTGAGAAGATAAAAGAAAAATGAATCTAAGCCTAGTTGTGATATCTTTAGCCCTAATAGATAATGTCTGCACAACAGAAACGGAAGAAGTCAAAGGGTAAGATTTTAGGAGGTAAACGCAGGATAGTTCTTGATTACAGAGAGTTCAAGATTATTATCTATGGGAGTTTGAAATCTGAACCTAAGAATAAAGGTTGATAGTTATATGAACACAGACGATTGGTATCTAGAGATTTATATTAATGAAGAACTTAAGACTGACATGGGTATCGCAATGGACGATAAAGAATTTCGAGCTGATGCGATGCTAAATGACCACGTTGAAGATGACAACGTATTGTTTAAGGTACATGATAATTATAAAAACTTAGGATCCGTTGAAACTTAAATTAGTTGTTGTAGAAAAATCTAAAAATTTGAGAACAATAATTTTTGAACGAAATGTTCAGATGGTTTCCGACTCCGAAGAGACGCATACTTACGATGATCATCAAATTCTAGACTTCAGTCACATAATATTAAAGTTGGAATATAAAACGAATTTAAGACTAGATTGCCATGGGTACACGGGTTATAATTGTCGATTTAAAGAAACTGATAGTGAAAATTTTGTTGTAGATTTCGATACCGGAGCAATATTATGCAAGGATAACAGCTTATGTTTGGATGGTACAGACTATATATAACGATAGAGCAAAAATGTTTGACAAATGAGGATTGTAGCAACAATGGAGTTTGCTTTGAAGTATTTTATCGTATTTTAACACATATAGGATATAAACGCTAATAAAAGATTTTGCGTATGCAACAAAGGGTGGGAAGGCTCTAAATGTGATTTACAAGAATGCGAGTTCGATGAAGAAGAATATTACTATAGTATGGCTATTATTTTTATACCAGGTGACAGAAAACACTTTTGCGAGAAGCAAGCAAATTGTGATGTTGCGGATTATTGCCAGAATGGAGGTAATAAGACAGTTTTTATCATAGGAACATGTCATCAATATGGGAATTTTAAATTTTGTGAGTGTGAAAAAACAAAATTTGCAGGAAAAAATTGCGAAAGAGAATGCTCACCTCCATGTGAGTTAAACAGCAATTGTAGCGTTTCAACAAATGTAAGTTTTTTAATATTGAAATATTCAATGTATAAATAAAAATGATAAGATTTATTGGCTTTTTGATAAAATTATATCATTTGTGGGACGAAAGACCTCATTAAATACCCGCCTGTCATAACCCAGCCCATCAATGCGAAAATCATCTACGATTGAAGTCATTGCAACCAAATAATAAGCCTTTTGTTTTATATTTGACTTGACCCCTACATAAATTTTCCGTAATCAAAGTTATTACAAATGAGTGGAGAACTCGCATCATAGTCTACCACATACGACCATCACATCTACCATCTCCGACGAATTTCTAAAATCTTGCTCTATTATTTTTTTATATATTATGTGATTTATCACAAAAAAATGACCAATAAGAGCACTGTAAATTAAATAATTTATGAAAAATTTGCGTGCCCGTCACGGTTGTTCAATAAAGAATCCGACCGTCCTGTTGAAATGTTTTGCGGAAAAATTTTCTGTTATTATATTTAAAACTTTAATAAAATAAATTTAATTATTAGAACGAACTCTACTGTTATCCTTCTCTTGAATATTTGAGATATCACTACGCAAATATTGGAAAATCATCACTTTCATCTCCCTTGATATGTAAATTTTGTTTTTTTTTATTTTAAGATTCAAAGCCAAAAAGAATTTCAAGTTTTCCTATCATGATTATTCTATCAAAATTTGCAATATGGTTATTTCTAATAATAATTTCCATAAAATCACATGTTTGGAAAATCGCCATTTTACCGCAGGATCATCTTCAAATTGTTATTCAAAATGGCCTTAAATTTTTTTCACAAAATACAATTCAATAATCTGAGCTATATCCGAATTCTACTTATAAAAATTCATTAAAATTAGCGCCAAAATATTTGGAATCTTTCAAAATTTAGTTTTTATTATCTTATAAATATGATTTGTCGCCAAACTGATTATCAAGGATTATTATTATTTTTTACCCGTTTGATTCTGCCCCTGTTGATAATCCATTTACAAAGAAAACATGATAATTTCTAAATATATAATATTATTGATACGATAACTTTAATGGGACTCCTGAGTAGGTTAAATTGCTTGATAAGTCAGTCAGGATAACTTTTCTTGAATATTGGTGGTTAAAACTTAGCAGCTGCATCTTTTCATAAATTTTATTTGCTTAAAAATATCATTGCCGCCTTTTTTACATGGGCAAAACGGTTGTTGATTGATGTCTGGCTTGAAAAACTGAAAATTCTATTGTAGTATACCCTCGGCTCTTTTTTTTTGTCTAACATGTGCAGGTTATTATTTGCTCCTATTCTCCACTTGATATATAAGGTCTGTGATTATTAATGATTGTAAAATCTTTTAATATGTCTGAAAGTACTTATTCACAATTAAAATGGTTACGGTAAAAAAAAAACTGGTTTTTATCTAATTTTACGCTAAAGGGCAAATGAAAACAAGTATTCGAGTCACAAAAATGGCAAATTTTGATGTAAATCACGACCAAATTTAAAATAATTGCTGACAAAATACAAAATAAAAAAAATACCGATTAATCAGAAAATTAATCTCATGTGAAACACCATATCGGAAATTTTTAATATAGTATAGAAACTACGATGTAAATTCGTGTGTTTATATTTATCAGCAGGTCGATTTTTGTGTAAGAATGTCCGACATATTTAATTCATTAAGTTGACTTTGTCGCTTTCAGACACGAAAAGGACAGGTATCATCGAATTTTTATGCGGTTGCTTAGCTATGAAATAATCACGGGACGTACGCGACCTATTTAGGGATTACGTCATTTATCGTAATAGACAAAAAGATAAATTATTTTCTTTTATTGACTCTGATTCATCAAATATTTTATAAATGAACGATAAGAATAATAATGACCTTTTTTGCTTCAGGGAATCAAGATCCCTGTTCAGCACGTACTACATTTCAGTTACTTACCCTTAGGACTTACTAAACGGAAAGTAATATACCGTGGTCACATCAGTCAACCACAATTGCGGCAGAGTGGACGCTACCACGTCTAATGCTTAACTTAGTATATGTTTGAATATAACATTGCCCTGATCTGATCCTTTGGTGGGAATTTATACGATAATCGATTCTTCATTCACCATTAATTATATTTTCAAGCCTCAAATAATGGCGAAGTAATTTTTGCAAATTTTCGATTGCATGAGCAAATGTATAATCGAGATATTATTATATTTCTTTTAGCAATGAAATATAAAATTAACACTGTGGATGCTTGAAAAACAAAGTTTAAAATACAATGACAAAGATATTTCTATGTTTTAGGTTTATCAGAGGCAATCGTTCTCCGACTAATGATGTTTTGTAATGAATTTTAACGACATTTTTTGAGGTAAACATTTATGAGGCAGAAAATTAATGATCGAATGTTCTTAAGATTCAATAATTCTTGATATTTGTCACCCTCTGAAATCTCTTCAAGTACTTTTTTGATGAGAGGATTAAAGTCGATATTGAAATTATTCAACTCTAAATTCATCAAAAATGAGTCTATGGCTTTTTTGATCTCAACTTTAAGACCTTTTTTAATCTCAATACCTCAAAAATAATGAAACATTTTTACCTAATTTTGTTTGAGATTCAACGTATTTAATAGCGTTGTTTGATATGCATGCAGCGTGATAGATAGGGGAAAATCCTTGCTTCGATTTGTTAAAAACTGTTGTTGATATTATAAATTTTTTAAATTCCCATATTTTCTTGTAAAGATTTAAAAACGCATGTGCGTCTGTCAAGAACTGCAAAATAAGATCTTTCCTCAATTGATAACCTGGTATTTTCATCGACTATACAAATTACATGTATTCTTACTATTAGCTTGTTGCGCAATTTCATATAAATGCCACTTAAGTACTCCATTCAGATTATTTTTTTTACTTAACTCTATAAAACGCACTTACATTATGTCCGTAAACTGACTTTCAATATCGTTATAAAATAACTGAAGGAAATTGCTTGAATTTAGATCGTTACAGTTGCTTGGAAAATCGTAAGACTCGATAATGTAACTATCAATAGTTTTGAAAATTTCTTCATATTTACTTTGATCTCCTATATCTTTAAATTAGGCGCATGATACTTTGGTTAACTTTCTGATGATCATTGAGATTATTTGCTTCATCAAATTTCAAATATTCAACTAAATAATCAGGTTTTGATCATTTTTACTTTCTTGACCGCGTTGCAGTGTATGGTCAGCTCCATCATTCATAGTCTCAGAATGGATCTATACCTACCATAAAAAACCCTACTTTAATTAACAATGGAACAAAAAATAAATTTCCTAGTAAAATATATTTATGCATTTCTAAAAACCAAATATCAAAAATCTTTTAATAGCTGAGGTATCAAAAAGTCGCGTTGATATTAAAAGTAGCTGGAGAATACTGTTAAAAATTTGAAAAAAGAAATTTTTCTTGAAATAGTGCAGCATAACAATAGCTTGTAATCTAATATCCTAATCCTGTACGCGGGGGTATTTGGCCATTTTTGTAATACCTTGCAAATTAGGATTTTTATTAAGTTCTGGCCAGAATCTATAAGATAGTAATTTTCCGACTTTAACCTATTGGTATTTTGGTTTATATAATAAATAACAACAAAAAACGTGAAACAAAAAATAAGTATCAATAGTCTTGGAAATAAATAATTTTTCGTATGATATATATTGCGCACGCACCAAGATATTATTAAAAATGCCGCCATTCAATTAATTTTAACAGAAATACTAAAATAAAATTTAAATAAAAAAATATTTTCATTTTTGGTTTATCGACATTTTGTCAGGTTACTCTATGTTTAACAAGCCTCTCAGTCTGCTCAAAATGAAAAAGGATATATTTATCAATCATTTGAATAATTAAAAGCATGAAATCTGCCTAGCATTTAACACTCTCACCTCTTGATTTTTTAAATATCAAGACACCTTTTCAATTGACTTGAGATATTCCTACCCGAACTGAAGATGGGTTCGATTAATACACTGGTAGATGGTAAAAAAAGTTAGCGCTTCGCTACCGACCCAATGCTGTACATCTTTTTTTGTTCATCACTCATTAATCCAAGATGTAAAATTTTATCTTTAAGCATGGTCGTGCCAAATAACTGTTCAAATCTATTTATGTAGACATTTTTTAGACTTTGTAATCGAAAAAACAGTCTGCACCTTGTGCTATGGTCACAAAGATTTTTCTTTGTTTTATTCACAAGCAGTTTTTCTTTTCAGTGGCATAAATTGCTTCATGAAATTGAATTACTGCTTTCATTGAATTACACATATTTTATGCCATGGTAAAAATGTTAACTGACATTTAATTTCTGAAGTCACTAAAATACATCTTAAATAATAGATAGACGCCATGTTATAATATGAAAAGTTTATTGTCATGTAAGGCGGGAATTTACTTCTTCTATGACCCTCTGAGTTGTTTTTAAGTGTTCTTTAGGCCGTCATCCTTCTTATTTTATTTAAAAAGCAACAAAAAACTGTAAGTATAAGATTTTAGGATGTAATTTTAGCAATTTTTGCCCCTTATTTAATGTCAATAGTTCATGGGGCTGGAGGAGTATGACAATTTCTGTGACTAAAATCCACTCAGTGATAGTCAAAGAAAGCTTATCACATAAATTTTAATCACAATTATCAGAGAGCAAAGTTATAATTCGTTTTTTTTTGAAGTAAACTATTTACCATCTGTTTATTAAGCTTCATATGTAAACTGAGATCATGATGCAACTTCTGGCATTCCAGCCAAATTTTTAGTCGCCGCGAGGCTTTAAGGTAGCACTCAAGTAATTTTAAAAATGTCTTAGAATCATGTTAGACAGTGTGATTAATTGTAAAGCAGAGGGTAGTTTTAAAAACTCATCATTCTGAGCCAGACTTATTTCAGTTTGTTGTCATAAAAATCTTGAAAAATTGTCAGCAGAGTTGACTTGCATATTTTTAATCGATCTATTGTGATGTAAAGTTCACTAAAAAGTTTTTTCTTCGCCTTATAAATATCAATTTTGATATTTAAATTTTTATATATTAATTGCAGCCTAAAAACTACCCCTGACTGTATTGTAAGTCTGGCATATAATACTTTATTAAAAATTTTCGGCTTGTTAGCACGTATTTTAGTTTTTTAAGCCATCAAATGGATCAAGCCCAACATCACAAACAACTAATTATGGCTGGGTGTCAATTGAAAATATTTTTTTTTTGGTCCATACTTATTTTTCTGATCTGAGCTGTCATTCGGCCATTTTGTTTACTACTCCTTTCCCTTATTGTTTTCTGCGCAACAACAGTTAGCCGATTCCCAAATATAGCAATACCTAATTCTACAGCTTAGGCTTTTTGATTATTGATCTGTACTTATTCTTCTTATGGTCATAAAAAAGTATCATTCATCACAGTTTTTAATACCTTTGCATAACTACAACTACGTGAAATGACTGCATTAAACTACTGACTGGTAGCTTTCTTTTAAACTTCCATAATCTCTTAATATTTTCAGAATTATTTTTTTTTATTAATGCTCTCACAACAAAATTAAAGTAAAATTAGAAATCACATATACGCTTGTTGATAACTAAACTAGGCAGGCTTACAAACTGAGTGCAACACTATGAGACGAACAATGAAGAGAGTCTAGCTGCAGTTCTGGTACGTGGTCAATGAATTAGTTTTTATGTTCAACTCGCTTAGCTAACCCTAGCTGCAGCTTAAATTACCTCACTTAAATTAAATGAAATCAAAACCATTTAATTACTTACTCAGTATCAGTGGCATGAATGCAGTACACAGATCTAATGTCCAGACACAAAGTAGTCAGAAAGGCAATTTACGAAACCAGTATTATGTTTAATCTAATTTATTCTGTGCAGGACCGAATATATATGCACATGCCTATATATATTGTAAAGTAGGTAGTGGTAGTAGTTATCCATGCAAACGTATTCCGTAATTTCTTTTACAGCTAAAAATCATCAAATGCCTATTCTGGCATTATACTTGATTAATTTTTCTTTTATAAATTACACGACCCTCAATAAATTAATATTACGTTGAATTGAAGCCATATTTGACAGAAATCCGAAAAAACCTATCGAAGTCTGTATTTTAATAATGAGCTGTTTTAATATATGCCCTTTTGAAGGCATGATCGCAGATTTTTATATTCATTATTAAAAGACGTACTCTTTATACCCACTTAAACCATTTCTCATTTAATTTTTTATCTAAAATGATTATTTGAAAAACTCTTCCCCTTTAATAGCGTTCCCCAAAGTTGGTAAAACTAACCACCTACAAAGGAAATGAATTTCAACAAAGACTGATTTATAAGGATAATAATTACATCTCGATCAGGGATATATTATTTTTAATTATATTCTACGTAAGGTCTGGTACAAAAAGGGTTGGGAACAAATTCCCCATATTTAAAATTCAGCAATTGAGCTCATCAAGCATTTTTATCAACAGACTTTGATTATTAAACGCTTAATATAATAAAGACTGACCATTTTGATCTAAGGCACTGCTTTTTGACAAATTGAGTAATTTTACTTCTTCGGCTGAAATTACCTTGGAAACACTCCAAGTGTGGATTATTATTTTCCTTCTTGATTATTCGGTCTCATTTTAACCTATTTTATTACGGATTTTTAAGGACTAATATTTACCGAATAATTTTTAGTTTTAATTATTTTTGAAAGAGCTCTTGCAAGTAGGGTTTATTTTATCACTGAGGCTTACAGTTTTGACAGCAAGATTTCTTTTTCATTTTAAATGGTGCAGTCCTCATTTTCTGCGAATAATTAAAAAAAAGGCTGAATTTATTCAAGGGAAATATAATTATTACAGAGGTGTGCACGAAGTTTGGCCCAGTGTGCATTAAGTTTGTCCCAAGTGTACTATAAGTTTAGCATAAATTATCAAAGTACTGTCGACATTAAATAAGGTTTTAATTTATATAAAATGTTAAATACATAGAAACTTAAAAAAATTAATATTCTGATTAATGCTCGGATTCACCACTCAAAACCGTATCAAATATATTAAATGCTCAGGTCATTAAAAATTTTAAATCCCTCTTTTTGCCCTTAATTAGCTTCAATTGAAGGGTTCTTAAGATGTATGAATAATCAATACGGCACTCATTATTCAAGGCCCTTACATTTATCAAACTCATTGGATTAATTGAAGAAATTGAGTCGGTTACACGATTAGAATTTACAAAAATTTTTTTATTAGTATGAGGCCATGGACTTAAAAAGGAGGAAAAATTTTAAAATTAATTTCAAAAATATTTTTTTGAAGATTTTATATGAATATTACTAGTTTATAAAGTCATAATTCAATTAGACTTACATTAATTGGAAAATAACAATCCCTACCAAATAGTCAAACTTAATACATCTTGGGCCAAACTTAATGCACACCTCTGTATTTGATTAACAGCTGGGTTCTGCATATAAAAAATTTGCATTAAAAAATTTGGCGGTTGGCTGAAAATTGTAAGCAGTTTTAATAACTAATCTTACCCATTCTTAAGTCTGCTCAATTAATTAGATAAACCTAATCAGCATGAAATTTTTTATTGATTCATTTTAATTCTAATCCATAGTCAAATTACATATACTAACTGCGTTTCGTTTAGTATATCAACAACAATTTTATTATCTCTTAATCAAAAAATAATTTTTCCCTGATTTGTTCTGCCAGTTTAACACAGAGGACACGTTCAATTATCAATTCCAACGTGACATGCTCCATTTTACCAAAAATTAGCGAAATTTCATCAAAATTATCAACGCTTCAAACAACTTAGCGCTGTTAAGAAAAATATAAAAATTTTATTCCTTCATTACCACGTCAACAATACGCCTCACATTTCTGAAAAATGCAATCATAATAAATTGACGATCTTAACAAAAAAATTGTCAAGAAATGTCTTGTATTTCTGCTCAAGTGGTGAAGAACTGGACATGCCTTTGTACTGCGCTTTTCAAGCAATAGAATTATTCCTCGATCGCGTAAAGTTAAGGACATTATGGTCGAAGGAATTTTACTCCACATTAATGTGTTCGGATACATTGCTAAGCATCCAAGTAATTATTAATTTAGGCAATGTCCATTATAATCACAGAATTTTACATCCAATGAAGGTGATAGTTAGTAAGTAAAAAATCAAAAATGTTGCTACCAGTCATTGCATCATTCTTTATCTAAGCCTTGGTAATCCATCTACAGCAATCGCCACAAGACAATAGATATTCTTGCCTTTATTGGGTGAATTGATAATTGTGGGTCCAAAACCAAATTGAGCATAACCGTAATTATAATCAGTGTGGAAATTAACATCACTCTCGTGTTTAAAAAATGCTAAGTCATTTTGACCTCGACGATCATTTTTTACGAATCCTGGCTTTTTAACAGTGCTTACTCAATTTTCCTTTCAGTTAAAGACTTTAAAGCAGTTTTCAAGAAGAACCTTTTACTTAGAAAATTTGGCAAAAAAGAGGCTTGTTTTCTATGAAACTTCTCGCTTCAAAAATTTATAGATGTACTGCAAACATAAAGCATCTTTTTTGCTCTATATTCTGGCAAACAAATTCCTATAATTCATAATTGGATTGACAAGGCCTATGATTCACGTCTTAAAAGAATATTTTGATGTTTTCTTCAAGCCTATTTTCATATCTTCCAACAGATTGTTCGCTTATTCTTAGTTTTGAAGGTATATCATAGTTTTTATCGCCCTGGTTTATCATAATCTTCATTATTGTGAGTTTTTTATAGGATTTTTTCAGCTGACGCTTTGTTAGATTATAGGGTAAAATATTATTTTACATTGTAGGGATAATTATCAACTAGGAACCTGCAAATCGTATTTTTTTCAGAATAAACTACACGCATGCTTTAAAATTAGCCTTCGACGTTTATGGCAAACTTTATACTGTAATCAAACTCTATTGAAATATTTTAAGAATAAATTTAATCGGATAAATCAACTGATTATGGAAAAAATATCTTATAAAAATGTTAGTTATGCTTCTGAATGCATATACTAATTATTTAACGATTTATGTAAAATCGATTAACGATGCAGAGAAATTAGACGAAGATATTTGAGGGATTAATTTGTCTAACGTTGTGATATATAATTCATGAAATTATGCGAATTAAGCCGCTTTTCTTCATTTCGACAAATTCTCTACATTTTAAAAGAAGGCTTATTTACCCTTGAAAGGCGCTAGACATTTCAATTTGATTAATGATATTGCCCATCAGCTTTATAACGATTCTTAATGATAGAATCGAATATTCGCAGGGCCCTTCTGTCGACTTTACTGATGTTAGTGAAGAGGAAGAGATATAAGGAAAATAGTGAAGATAATACGCAAGACCCTACCTGACAATCGGAACAAAAAAGTTGATGTCGTTTAGATTAATATTAAGAATAACCTATCACACAAATCGTAATAAAAAATAATGATTATTTTTTCGCTTTGATTAATAATTTTTGTTGCCTGCATTAAATCTTAAATTCTGCTCCAAGTTGTATGAAGCCTCTCTAAGTGTTGTGAAACGGACAAAAAACATAATTTATTCTTTTGAAAAATATAAGCTGTTGAATAAAGTTGCAGAATGAGAATTCTTATTTTTTACCGGCAAATAATTTTAATGTCCTTCTACTTATTTATTATTTTTTAAATAGTGAGAATCAATGAGGATATATTTTTTAAGGAATATTTTCGATGCCGTAAAAATGGCGGAAACTATCTTTGTGGTTCTTTTCTTCATCAATAAGACCTGCAATTAAATTTTAGGAGCTGAACAAAATTTCGGTCAAAATTTTTTACTTTAGTTAAATATAAGATTTATGTGAACAATTGGAGCCTATTTATAGAATTTTCCTAACAACTGCTGCAATTATCAATTCAATACAAGTCTAAGTAAAGTTATCTGAAATATCCACAGTTTTTGACAAGCTAAAATTCTGTGATTAGAAGGATAAATGCCTGAATATTAATTTAATCATCAAATTTAAAAAAAGTTGTTATTTTTAGTTTTTCAAAGCAAATAAGGTAAATTCTACGGATTTCCTTGGCTGCAACTTAAATTTTTTAACTAAAGAGACAAAATGATCTCTATAGCTTTATTACTGTCCATAACATAAAAAGAACTTCTTATAAGAATTCATCTATTTAAAAGCTCTTTTACCTATTTGATTATTCGTGACCAAATATACTCGACTCTCTGTAATAAAAAAACACTGGATAGCACGAGCGAATTAGAATGACCAGATTGTTCGTACAATCGAAACCCAACTCAGGTAAAGAAAATTAGATCACCGAGAAACGGCTTCTATAAATGTATTTTTGATTTAATTATTAATTTTTATTACAAAAGCTATTAAAATATAAAATATATTGAAAATTGTGCAATAAATAAAAAAAATTGTGTTTTTTATACATTTTCATTCTGTTATTGCGCCAATTCAGGTTTAGAGGTAGAAAATCTTATAAATGACTGATTTAAATCAGAAAATATCGCAAAATTTTATTCAAACAATGGGTTGAAAACATTTAATTCAAAATTTTTTTTTTTGAGAAAATACTGTTAGTTTGTCTTCAAAATTTTTTTTTGTACAGAAAAAAACTAATGAATAGCAACTCGCCAGGATTGATTCATATATAATTTTCAAAAATGGCGGGGTTTAAAGAGAAACAGCTAACGAGACTGCGCGTTAGAGATTATTATTTTGTAAATATTTTTATTATTGTATAAAATGAGTGCAGTATCATGTTTGGCCGAAAATGATGTAATTAAATGTAACAATAATAATTTTGTTTGTATCACAATTCAAAATATTGACTTCAATATATCATATTTGTTCGAAGACACACAATGCTATGCATTTATCAGCGACAGTGAAGAATTCACATCCATGGTACCATATATATTTCTTTAATAGATAAATATCAGCAAATCTAAAGAAAAAGTTCTTAACAGTGACGATTACTACGATTATTGTTCGACCTCTTCTTCTGAGATACAAACAGTAGCTGTAGTTTGCTTAGGCCAGCCTGACGTAATATAATGTATTTTAATCAGATCGTCACGCAACGACTAGCAAAAATAGTCTTCAAAATTCTATGCAATTACTATCCGTTTATGACAAACCTTTTGCTTTCTGTGTCACTCGCGTATTTCAAACCGTATTTCCTTATAATGTTTGAGCAAGACTTCTCAGAAAAGATCTCATCGATTGTTAGATAACCTAATTTATGATTATTTATATGTTCTTAGTGCTAAAACTGATTAAAACTTACCGCTATTACAGTGTGTCGCGCATAAAGTAATTGCATTTCGGTTTGCTCACGCCAATGCCCATTTTGTCACCACTGTGTGTGTAAAAGCTAGACAAAAATTTTAATAAATAAAAGTTCAACGCTATCAATATGTCCCAAATCGAATTAGAATTCCATTGAGAAGAGATATCATGAATGTTCTGTCAATGAGTTGGGCTTTCCATCATGCGGCAGCACCCTTCCTCTACCTAGTTGTTAATAATCTACAATTGGTAATATTCATAAGTGAGTTTAATGTATAAGAATTTTTTCTTAATATTTTAGCTGCTTTATGATTTATTGACGATCATAATAACAGTAATATGCCCTGAACAGCAGGATGCCAATGAAACAGTGTCACCCTTTTTATATGTGTCATGAATCAAACAACACAAAAATTATAAAATTTTTTGATTTTTAATAATTTCATAGTTTTTAACAAGGTTTGATGATATTCGGGTTCCATAATTAGATTTTATGATTAGGTTTATGCTGAAATTGCCATTTATGGGAATACATCTCTATTAATTATAAATTTTTAGCATAATATCAGAAATTATCTTATATTAGAATTTTACATCAGGATGCGGCTAAAATATTGCAAAAAAATTTGTTTTGAAATTTGTATATCAATTCGTTGCTAACTATCGAATCTTAAATAAAATATGGTGAAAAATAGACGAAATCTTTATTTACTAATCAATAAGGGTGCCACTCGTTTTCGGACACCCTAAAGTTGTGTATCCATGATAAACGAATAATTCCGATAGTTAAGTTAGGTTTTATTAATTCGAACCTCAATATCTTATAACATATATGTGGCCACAGAGTTTTATCTATAACCACTGAGGGAATCTTTCACCACACCTACCTCGCTATACTAAGGCACATCTCTTACGATTTCTCTAGCGAGTTCGTCTATAAGATTTAGTGTCCAGGCAGCGGTTATCGCAGCTCAATACGACTCTGCTCAGACAAAAATCACAAACGGAAATGTTAATGAGGGATTTATCTAGTTATTGAGCAAATACGTGTCATCAAATGACTTCTGATACTAGGTTGAATTTTTTCTGTAATAAATCTATGAAATAAAAAAATTCTAATTACAACTTTATTGCAATTAAGAGGAACGAAAATTGGAAATAGTTCATTTATAAATATTACGTCATTCAAATTTTTTTACTTCTGTTTGTTATTTTCTATATTCTGCCATAATAAACAAATCTTTCCAGATCAAGAATATATGAAGTGGGATCACTTCTGTAAGGTTTATTAAAAATTGATTAGCTGGTCGTACATAGAGTTGTAAAGAGTTTTTTGAAGGCCGATCTCTACTATAGCTGAGCCCAATGTATTATTGAAATACAGGTTATTCTTTTTTATGTCGATTTCAGACAGATTTTTAAACATTTTGCAACACTGATAAAAAATCATTATTTTTTTCTACCATCTTTCAATAGCATTACTTTTTTTCGACATTTTGCTCGTACGTTTTAAAGACAGTTCCACAATATTAGTTAAAACAATACATTTATCAGACTTCATTAAATGTAGATTCATATATGACTGCAGTAGAAATGTTCGCAAAGAACAATTAGAAAAATCCCTCAATTCTTAATATCGAATGGAAACTTATAAAAAAATCGACTTATCTTAGCCTTATAATGGCTAATAAAATTAAAGCTCTTGCTTAGGTTGTGACAACACCTCTTCGATTTTTCTAAGTTTAAGAATAAGCCGTTTTTTTCTCATTTGTGGCATAATTATGTCCCAAACGAAAAAGAGATCTCTTCTTATATAGCTTAAAGTTATTGTGACTTTATCCTATAATTTATTCTATTTATAAAGCCTATGAAAACTACACACAAAGTATGCCTGAAAACGAGATGTCACGATATTTCAACCAATTTTTATGGGTGTTCTCTCCCTTTTTTTCAACCGCCTGATGGAATCTTTCACGTTTCCTTTGGTCTCTCTGCATAAGTTCAGATCGCTGGCCTCTCAGGGACTTTACCAGTGATATTTTTGTTCCGAATCGTAGTCCTCCCACATACTTACTTCCCCGATAAGACGCCAGACACGACCAGGTCTGGTAGATTGGGACTTGACCTCTTCCACAATTATTAAACCCTCCCGTTACGAGCGACCACTAGGTCTGCGATGCCGAAAGCGGCGACCGCTCTCTGGATGTTTGCTCACTTATTGTTTGGATGGGCACACACAACAACAAATTAATGGATGAATTTTTTATAGTTTATTATTGCTGATACCCTCTTGATGAAATTAAAATTTCGCATCTATTGACCATATAGGCTTAGTTGAAATGTTTTCTGCTATAATATCGCTAAAAAAGACAGTGATATTTTTTTTATTTAAAACTCTGTAATTTAAGATCAAAATTGATTTAATGTAAATTCTCATTGATTGATGAATAAATTATTTTGATGATATGAAAAAGCGTTTTATTAACCAGAAGCACATAAATCTTAAAAAAAAATTCATTGTGGGGCCTAAAACAAAAAAGGTTAGGAAACAATGTCCTTAAGCCTCCACACGATAAGTTGTGCTTATAAATACGTTTTTCTTAGGTAATTGACCAAATGAGTCAAATAATGAGACTAGAGGTTACATTAAAGACGACTTTATCTGTGCTTTAGAGAAAATTTTTGAACCAGTGATTTCATCTTCTTCTGTTTTAATTTGTTAAACATTTTAGATATTAATTAATCGAATCGCTTAAATATTTTCTTGAATATATCCGTATGTGCGATCGATATTTTGTGGGAAATGTCGGTTTCTATATGAGGAATCGGCAGTAGTTTTTCTAGCTGTAAAACTATATTTTTCAACAATTTTTGTAATATTTTATTGACTCTTTCGTTTTTTTTGGCGTATTTATGACCGTGAAAAACAACAACGTTGCTGTTTTTTGACTTTTGAGGATCTCCATTAACTCTGAATCGTAATCAGTCGATATGCTACCGGCAATTTGACAAATTTCGACAATTCGCGAAATCATAGTTTATTCTATATTAGTACGATTTGAAATATTTTAATTGGTTAATTAATGTTAAATTAGGCATTCTGAAAGTAAGTATTTAGAATTTCTTTAAAGGGGAGTTTTGGGAATTCTATAATTATGCGGAAAAAATTTCAGTAATATATTTACTTAAAAACTAAAAAACTAACAAAAAATATTTTTAAAATGGCATAAATAATATTTTTAAACCAAAAAAAAACAATTTAAATCGTTTCAATATAAAAATCTCTTCGATTTCGCAAATTGCCGGATTTCTCAGATTTCTGGTGAATGATACATTTCCGGGTAAAAAATTATTTATTTTAACATTAAAAAATCAACAATATCTAAAATATAAAAAATTTTGTCATTAACACTCAAAATTTATATGTTATAATGAATTTATAGTCAAATTTGGCATTTCATGTAAAATACAGTTATACTTCGCCATGACGTAGTCCTCAGATAGCGTTGTACTGCGCAACGTATTGTTTTTTTGCTGATAGATAACTCGCATAACGAAACCTGCTCCGCACAATGAACTAAATTACATTCAACTATTTCGCTCAAGCGCGCGTTTTTGTCATGAATTACCATTTGTTCTTGAGATCGAACGATATCAACACACAAAATTGCTCCAAACCGGGTTTTAATTTTTTTTGTCGACATATAAATGATTTTTTTTGTTATTTTTATTTTAGTACAAAGCATGCTTCGCATAATGATCGTTTCGCACAAAGTACTTACTCCTGGAACGAATTAAGAACGTTATGAGAAGTATCACTCTATTAGATATTCACATGTTGTCGATATTTTAAATCTAAATTGATAATTTATACATGTTTTGTCTTCTAAATACTACAGATGTTAATTTTAAATCTATCCTTGAATTTATAAATGATTCATGATGAGCAAGAAGAAAATTTATATTTATCGTGAAAACAAGCTCTCCTTTTATAATTAGACCATATTTAAGATATTTGTTTATTTGATCGTAACTGCTAATGAAGAGACTTGTAGTTGTGATTGCAAGTTTTTTTGGCTTCAACTATAAAAATATTTCGAGGATGCATAAAAACAGATAAATTCATCCCTACGAATGTAATAATTGGCTGTTGATTATTTTTGAATTATTAAATGTTATTTGTATCTGAGAATCGAATTCGACAAAATAGACCTGTATTAATCCAGAG
Organism: Cyprinella venusta; assembly: GCA_038021265.1. NCBI lineage: Eukaryota > Metazoa > Chordata > Actinopteri > Cypriniformes > Leuciscidae > Cyprinella > Cyprinella venusta. Next base: position 35,879 of record JBBNEX010000204.1, read on the forward strand.
ATTTGGCTAAATGATTCTTTAAAGGGAATTGCAAATAACCTGTAAATTACAGGCGCCAATTTTTTCAACATTTTGTCTTAATTACTATTACGATGGTCTAAAAATAAAAATAAACGGCAAGTATACTGTCAAAATGCATAATAAGCAATTAATTTTGTTAAATATCTTTATTGCAGCCTCAACTGGTAATTTAATTGTTATTTTTACAGGAAATGTGAAAAACATGCTTTTGAATATTAAGCGAACCACATTTTTATTCTATTAATTTTATTCAAGTATAAGTCGACGCGATATTATTATCATATCTGCGCATGTTAAAAATGGGGGATATCACCAAAATTATAATTTCGAAATTCCCGCCTTTTTATTATGCGAATTGTTTTATTAATTTTTTGCTTAAATATATATGATCACTTAAATTAAGTATTATGAGACTTTATATCTGAAAAAAACAGAAAATATTCTCATTGTTCAATAAAAAAAAGCTTGCAAAATGCGCAAGCGATGATTTATAAATTCGAAGATATTATCTTCTGCATATTTTTTACACTCCTTTAGGTCTAATCATTAATTATAAGTAAAATTTATCAAAAATGTTAAATTGCAAGATTGTAGTATTTCTTCAAATATTTTGGATTATTCGATTTTAAAATATTATAATGAAATTTAATAAGATTTAAATTTGATATTTTATGATTGAAGTAAATCAATTTATCATCAAAAAAACAAATTCTGCACTTTGTTTGTTTAAACGCCACCGCTTATATGAATTGGACGCCGTTAATTTTCTTACTTGCTTTTCTCCAGATCAGCCAAAAAGCTACAGTTCAACTTGCGCTTACTGGTTTAAAGACTCGGAAGGAGCGTCAGAATCAAAGTTACTGGCAAAACTGGGTGTGAACGTTACCATAGCCGGTGATTGGAGCCATAAGTCTGATGATTACAATTCGGACTGTTATTCTATAAATAAAAACATGCTTCCTAGTATGAAGCATTGGGTATCAATGATATCTGTTGATAGCACTCTCAATGATTGCTGTGAGCACCAAATCTCTCAATGTCTCCAACATCATTTGCCCAATGAGGGTGGCGAGGATTTTGCCAAACGTGTCGTCAAAACATGTTCAAGATTTCAAGGATACGTTTCCCATGTTCTTTGTAGAAGCAACTATTCTGTTCGTTCAAAGATCATAAACCGAATCAAGCTTGCAAGTGTTCCGCCCAGCGTCAAAATATCGACTATAGGATGCGATGGTAAATGATGATGGCCCATTTGTTACGTCGACAGGCTCTCCTATTTTCGATCTTCGAATTCTGATTATTACCATTGATGTTGAGAGTGGAGTTATTTCCGTTCCCCAAACTGTTTCCGTCAAAGCACAAAAGACTTCCATTGAATCGTCTGAAAGTTAAGCGAGACGTGTAACTTGTATTATGTTTTTTTACTTTTTTTCCTTAATTACTCTTCTTTAATATAAATTCCTAGATTTTAATCATCAACATGATGATGAGTGAGTATGTATTTAATTCGACTGCATTAATACTGATAAAATTTGATAATTTTTAACCTTGATGTAATTCATGGGTTCCATTTTCGAAATTAATTACTAACGCGTAACAGTGATCAAAACTTAGAAACATTAAAATCATTTAATTTCTGCTTTTATAAAGCTAGTTAGTTATCCTGACATTGATTACATCCTAATCGAAAATTTGATTCATTTTTATTTAACTGTTGCAAAGGCTTTTGTGCTTGGTTATAATATAAAAAGCGAGCAGTGTAGTTTTTCTTATTAATTTATGAAATATTTGTTTTACTGATTGGCAATTGATCCTTATTACTCTGACATATAGCGTTAAATAAGACTAATTTGCTCGTCCTCTTAGTTTTGGCGCCTTATGATACATGTAAAATCTCAACTAAAAAAGGATTCTTACGTGGAATTTATCAAAATGATGATAATTTTATGTCTATTAAACTATCTTTCGTTATCAAAGCACAAAAATGACCATTTGAAGTTATTCGTTTATCCTTAAAGCCTAAACAATTTTACTCCTACCTGATTTAACTGAACACTTAAATTTTTTTTCCAACTACCCGAAGGAATTTTTCACGAAATCTTAGCTCGCTATACCATTGCCCATCACTAACATTCTCAAATGCGAGTTTAAATTTTTATTTTGTGTCCTGGTTCTTGCTCATCTGAACGACCCTGCTTAGAAGGCAGAGATGACGTGTCTGATGGTGTAGGACTTCGCATACCTTTCAATCAATGAACCCTAACATTTTGTGTGACCACTAGGCCTGCGATGCCGCAAACGGCGTCCACTTTCTGGTAACAGTATTATTACGTAGTAAGCTGTCCAATTATTATGATAGTTGACCTAGGCATGATCTGTGGCTCAAACAATATCTTGCAGTCGCTCTGCAGTCAGCCTATTTTTTTCATCATTTTTATTTCTTATGTCAGCTTTTTCGAGAAAGCTTGCCGAATTTATTGAATCTTCTTAATTTAGATGTTGATTGACAACAACTTCAAGTCGACATTTTTTCACTGTTATGAAAAACTTTCTTAAGCTCTATAAATGATCAAATGCTAAGTAACTATATCCCAGAGTGCGTTTTTTTAATGTGGTCATTGTAGAGTGCGCATAAACTTTATCACGTTAGCTTTATCAAATCTAAACAACATATTACGGTCATTTCTGCGAGGATTTTGATATTTCCGTTTATTATTACTGGGCTAAAATTAACTGGAACCTCTTAACTGAAATTTTACATCGAATTTATATTTTGTTTGTGTGAAATAGTTGAGATATTTAACCACAGATTCACAAATACTAGGATTTGCATTTAAAATGACGATTAAGGACAAACGACTTAGGGGGTCATAACAAATGAAATAGGAATTTTTTACGTTTTAGCATCGTTATTAACTTAACAAACGTGTAACTCGATGATATTTAAGCACCAATAAAGAAAATTAAAACTGAAAAAATATGTAAAATTCCTATATTTTTTATTCTCAAAAAATATATGTTTGACTTAAGTCAGAGAAAAATAAACACTGAAAAAGAAAGATAACTCGATAGATGGACTTGCGAATCTAGGGACATTTAGTATATCATCATTTGAATGATAAAATCTGTCCTCACATGAGATCTGTTCACTTCTATAAGATTCTTTATCTTAAAAATTGTCTCTTATAACAAATTAGAGCCAAGTATATTGTGTAAAGAAAATTAACATTAATTCTATGATTTTTAGGAAAAAAATTTAAATTCTTGTGCTTGCCAATAATTTCTATATGGCACGATAAAAATGACAACATCAACCCATTTTTATTTTGTCAAGATCCGCTAATTCGTTTTTTAGGATCCGCAATTTAAAATGCGAAACCCGCAACGGTAAAAACTCCACCATTTTTTTTGTCATAATCCGCCTTATCGTTTGTCACGAGCCGCTTTTTCAAATTGAAAATCTGGCACCGAAAAAAATCCTGTATTGAAGTTGTAAGGATCCGGAATGTCATTTGTCACGATCCATTATTTCAAATGAAAAACCAGGTAATATGAAAGCAATATTGTCTGAGAGTATCAATCTAAGACAAATATTATATGTCAGGGGAAATTCTAGAAACTTCTAGAATTACAAATGACCCAATTAAACCCAAGCTATTAGACGATAATCAGACCTTCAGGACTATAAATAGAGATAATATATAATTATAATTTGATTTTACTTTAATTGATTTTCACATTATATTTTTTGTCTAAAGACAATATAATCACTTTTGTGGTTGGAATTTTACTGTTTTTTTCGGTTTCATCGATTTTGGTCATAGTTCATATTCAAAATGTTTGATTCAAAACTAATTTAAAATTTAATTTGTCTGCAGAATAAGTCCAATCGAGTTAAAAGATTTTAATCCATCAATTATTTCCTAGAATCAGCAAACACCTCACCCAACCTTTCGTAATTTTATTTTATACTGGGTCGCAGGAAGGAAAAAGCTTAATATTGTAGTAAACGATTCATTTATCGATTTAAATTGCCAAAAACATTTAGTGCTGTTTTTTGAGGACAAAGGGTTTTATTTTTATGGAAAAAAGTCTTGTTATCAGCAATTAATAAAATACTAAACACAGACATTGACTAAAATATCGTTCATCAGCGCCCGGTGGTCGATCTGCTTGAGATAAATATTACTGTGTCGCAGTTAATTTCAATCTTTTTATCATTTATTATGAATTAACTCTCAACAAATATTAAAATAAAATAATAAAGAAGACTATTGAGGTACCCTCGGGGAAAATTTCAGTATTTAATGTGATTTGTGAAAAATGATTTTAAATTTAAATTAAAATATTTAAATTTATTTTCATTCGTCAATTTCTCTTCATTTTCTTTTGGTGAATCTTTACCAAAGTTAATTTCTATTCTTTCTTCTATAACTATCTTCCGCCGCCGCCTATCGGACATTGGGAGCCAAAACCATGTAAATTAGTGTTTCCCAACGGTTTTTTGATTGGCCCCACATAAAATTGTATAAAAATTTATATGCCCTTGATCCATGTCAAACATAATATCCTTATTGATCAGTCTTTTTTCAAATTGCCCCATCTGTAGTCCGTCTGTTTTACTCTAGGAAAAACTAGCGTAACAAGAGTACGACATACAGTAGATAGATAGACTTAAACAGACTAGAAATAAACTTAGCCGGTATGCTCGATTCATATTTTATAGGAAACATAACCAAAACCGTAAATCAAATATGAACATACATAAGAACCGTGTCAAAACAAACCTAAAAACTAATCAACCGGTTTATTCCTCTAAAAAACCTTTGATTTATAAATTTTTAAATTTAAATATATTTTGTATCATTAGCATTAGAATTTGGTCTCTAGTCTTCTTTATTATCTTTTTGCATAGTCCGAGGTACGATGTAGGCTACATCAAATATAATTCAAGTTGTTTGGCGATGGCATTTCTACAAAACCACATTGAATCATTTTTGGACAAAATTTATCAAATAAGACAAAAGTGTCTGATAAGTTTAATCGCCCCCATATTAATACATCCTTACGACACCATATTGGACGGAAAATATTTTAAAGTAGCTCATGACAAATTTTTACTTATCAAAATAACAGCTCAGTATTTTTGCTCTTTTGTGCCGTAGACGAGAACAGGTTGCGGAGCAGTTTAACATTATAGCTGACTGTTACGAATGGAAAAGCTGATACGGTAAATAAACTAAGAGTGATTGTTGTTATTTCAGTGTTTAAAGCCTTTTTTTGTAATTTATAGCTTTTTTTTATTCTTATTAATAGATATTATTTTACTCATAGTTTAAATCCTTGTTGATACTAGGCAAAATAAAGAGTGGAACCGTTGAAGCCAGTGGCCGCAAAATTTTTTATTTTTTAAGGTTAAAATTAAACAAGATAGAAAGATGGATTTTAGACTACGAAATCGATGACATTTGATGTGAATTGAAGTTAAAAGGATGGAGTTTTTGACCAATTTTGATTTTTAGATTGGTTTGACATCTTTCCGTACGCACGAAAAAGGGGAGGTTTTCTTACACATTGGCCCATGAGTAGCTTTGGTGTAAAAAAAAGGGATTTTAAAAATTCTTGAAAATTTTTCATAATATTAGTCTCTTTGAAAAAACGGTCTTTTTTGTCCATCCTTCTTTAAGACGCTTAAAAATTTTATTTGGTGTGAGAAAAATTTATGAATATAAAAATCAACAGTATTCATCAGATTGAATTCTATTCAAAAATTGTATCGACTCAAGTATGAATAAATATTGTTTCAGCAGAATTTTATTTAGTTATATTATAGAAAAAGACCAAAGGCATCTTTAGATGAATCCATTCTGCTTGTTACTTATGATTTTCATATTTGGATGTAGATTTTCAAAGACGCATCCGGATTCTAATTTTTATCCAGATAAATTTCGTATTAGACGCATGGCTGATTCTGACCCAGTGATTGGTTACTATAACAGCGAAGGTATACTCGGTTAGTGATTATTAGGATATCCTGTAATATTAGAATCAACAATGGCAGATCAGGCTGCCAAAATGTTGACAGATATTGAAGAAAAGATTCTGAATGACAGAATTGAAAATTTTGTTTATAACAAGGAAAGAAAGAAAAATGAATTATTTGACGCATTAGGGAAAAATAACAAAAAAATAAGCAAAATCGAGGATGCTCTGGTCGATGACAATAATAATCCTAAAATTCGCGATGATCTTATAGAATGGATGAATGCTAAGAAAAACGAAGGACGCCTGCTTAATAAAGACATTCAACTATTCAACGATATAATTAGCACAATAACTAAGCTCGAAGCGGCAAAATATCTGGCGAAATCAAGGGAAACTGAAAAGATGGTTAATAATTTACCGTATTATGAAATGTCAACTTACTCAACTAATAATATTGGCGCCCAGAGAAATATCATTCCAGCCACGAAAAACGAGAATATGTCTGGTGCGAAAATGGATAAATCAATACATAACGCTGGTCATGAAAGTCCTGATGTCGTAATTAGCGGCTTGAATAATCGTATGGAACCTGAAAAAAATAACCGTTAGTAATTTTGTTAAAATTCAGCGTCGATCGATAAAATTCTATCTACTGTTTCATACATTGAAAAAGTCGTGAGTTTAGATCCAGGAAATGTACAAAAACTCATATTTAAAGTTAAAAACCTACTTTTGGATGAAATATCAACAAAAGAAGAACTCTTAAACAATCAAGAAAAATTAAAAAATTTAGAAAATCAAATATCGAAACGAAATATAATACAAATTGATTTTACCATCAACAATGTTAATGATTTGAGAAATGATATCGAAGAAGCCAAAAAGCGGCTATGGAAAATCAGAGAAATTGAATGGACGATCACTCAAATCGAAGCTGTTAAATACTTATCTTCTCTCAGAAAAAGTATTCCAAATAATTCTGATTATGTCGAGGAAATGAAAAAGATTTTAAATTCATGATATTATGAATATTCAAAAACGTATTTTAGATATTTTGTGTACAGCAATTAATTGCATCTTATGTTACTTATAATGCTGCTGATCGATCAATTTTAAGATTCGCACAACTAAGAAGTATATGTACTTATTCTTCAGCTAACGTCAGCATAACTTGTTTTCTTAGCTTTAAAATTTAATAAATGCTCATTGTACAAAATAATATTACAGTTTAATTTTTTATCCCATGCTTAATGACTATATTTAATATGAAAAGTTTTTTTAAAAAGATTTTTTATTGGCTACTGCAAGGGTGCATCGATTTTTAGTGAAAATTCAGGACAAAGCGAGTTAAATTCAGGACATTTAAAATTTTAAGTTTTAAAATTGTATTAAATATGTTGGCTAAGATATACTCGATGATCACCAAGTTTAGATGGTCGGGTCTGTTCGGATTTTTTAGAATGACGGTGGGTCTTTTTAATAATATTTATAAATTCTCAATTTATTTGCATACAAATTATTATATTTGTTGCAATTAAAACTTAGAATCAAACAATAACTGCATCTGTATTGTTCCAAGAATTTGACCAAATTTATTTAAATAAATTTAAGATTTTTGATGCTACTCTACTAAGATTTGATCAAGCCTATCTTATATCAATATTAAAACATCTAGGACTTCTAGCCTATTCCGTTAATTGTTACGGAATCGAAATTGCGAAAGTCGTCAGAAACTGTGTAATCGATAAGGTTGCATTTAGATGTTCAGTGTGTCGTACTTATAAATGAATACGCTAGGCTCCTTCTTAAACTGTTCACACCTTTCAATTTATAAAATCTTTGTGATGATAATTTTAGATGCTTATAATATTTTGAAAGAAAAAATCATCTTACGCGAGCTTGATTTGGGATCTTTTTCCACCATTGTCTTCTGGAAAAACTTCATTAGGGATGCTTACGTAAATCGTATAATTCTAAAAAACGTAAAAATCGGTGTTCGAGGTATCGAAGTGCAAATTGGCGAGACCTTGATACCTAAGAGAAATTATCAGGTCGGTCGAATCTAAGCTAATAAAGATCTTTGGGTGGTTGGTGGAATTAAAGAAGAAGGAAAGATATTATTTACTTTAACTACAATTAGAAATCAAGAAATTCTTGGTAAAAAAAAACTGGGTAACGCATTGTCGGGATCTAAGATTTAAACTGATGGTTGGCCTGCGTGCCGTGGCCGTGAGAATCATTACTTTATTCACGAGGTAGTCATTCACGATCACAACTTTTTATTGGATCAGGGCGTACACACAAACAGAATTGAATCTACCTATAGAGCATGCAAAAGATTCTACAGGCCTGCCAAAAACAAACGGCGAGAAATGTTCTTTTCTTATTTAGCCGAATGCATGTTTAAAAAGTGATACCCAGAAACATTTGTCTCTCAACTCATAAATAAAATTATATTGACACATTTAGTATAAATTATCACTTTAATACTTTTTTTATTCCATTAATTAAGTCAAAAAATAACAATAAACAGTTATTTTTGTATTATTTCACACATCTAAAATCAAAGAGGGAAAATTCTTTTATTTAAAAAATTTTGAAATGTGAAATTTTTATTCTTTTGCGCATTATATTTTAAGATTCAATCAGCAATATTAAGAAAAATACTAGTGCTGTCCATTAATCGCGATTAACGCGAGATTAACGCGATAATTGTTTAATCGCGATTAATTTTTTGTCCTACGATTAAATTTTTTAATCGCAATATATTATAACCTTCTTTTGATCAAATGGTTAGATCTAGAGCAGGTATTTTAAATTGATAGATTAAACACTGTCATTGGTAAATTAATGATGATCGATTAATATATAAAATATAACTGAGACAAAAATTTAAATTTTTACTGAAACTTTATTAACTAAAGGA
>JBBNEX010000205.1:0-44762 GCA_038021265.1 Cyprinella venusta
TAAAGGAAGAGTTTTTTAAAAGATTGTAGAAAGCATAATCTAAGTGCAGAGGAGGTATTATAGCTAGCCATATAATATAAAATCTCCAATAATGAAGTGCTATTTACAAAATTCTTTCATAATATCATGTTTCAAAGTTCATTAATATCTTTATTTTGTTATGTAAGAATTATTGTAAAGTTAAAGGCACTGTTGTAAACAAAAAAAACCAATGTAAATTATCACACTTATAAATCTTGCATCTCTTTATAAAGACACCTTTGTTTATTCGAATTCATAAAGCTAAGCCAAAACCAATTTTAATCGATAAATAATTCATTAACTCGTCGCATTTCATCGAATTTTAATTTTTACCACCGTTTAAATCTTAATATGACATCAAATATAGTTTAGATACGTTTCATTCAATTATATCTATTTTGTTTATTTAGAGCCGCCGATCATAAACTTTTGATGATTGTTAAATTTGTTTTAATATTCTCTTTTGTGGCTATTTCTGTGGAATATAATACTGAAAAAATACTGCAGGAAGTAATTTAAATATAATTTTTTCAATCATAAAATTTTACATGATTGAACAATTAATAAATGAATTAAATTTATTTTTTTTAATCAAATAATCCAAGAACCTTTTTTATTTTAGATTCAGGAAAATTACTATCGACAACAATCGATAGGAAATTATTTTTCTTGACCCAACCTTTATATTGCATGTCAATATTTGTGCATTTAAATGCCTTAAAATTACCAAAGAGCAGGGGGAAGTATTTTAAATCAATAAAATACTAAAAATTTTCGTAATTCTACGTAAAATCGTTCATAAAATGTTGATAAACGATAGATGATCGAAATATAAATATTTTAGCCCAGGGATTGGCAACCTTTCAGCCGTAGCGTGCCAAACCTTCTAACCGATATTGTTGAGGGTGCCTTCGAAATTCTTATTAGCTCAATATAATAATAGAAAAATTATATAAGATGTTTGCGTAATTATTTGTATGTAGGCGTAAAAATATCCTCAAAATTATTTATTGAGTTTTCTGTGAAGGAAAATTTCATAGTAAATTTAAATTTTTAATGGATTAAGAAATAAAATAAGATTCAAACATAATATTATATGTTACTTTATATTTGAATATCAATACAGTGATACCTCGCATAACGCACTCTTCAGATAACGTGCGCTGTGCATAACGTACTTTTTATTGCCAATTAAAAACTCGCATAACGGACCTTGCTTCACACAATTTACTGAATCAGATTTTACTATTTCGCTTAAGCGCGCTTGTTAGTCATGAATTACCATGTTTTCATGAGATCAAACGATACCAGCACACAAAATTTCTCCAAACCGAAATTTAAATTTTTTGTGTTGACTTACAAGTTGATTTTTTTGTTGTCGTTTTTTACTACAAAGCATACTTCGCATTCAGATCGTTTTGCATAAAGAACATACTCCTAGAACGAATTAAGCATGCTTTGCGAGTTATCACTGTATTATTGAATAATGTGTGCAGAAATTTCTTCAAAACATTTCTTTATCTTTAGAAATTTAATACGTTGCAGATACTACTTCGCATGACAATAAGAATGAAATTTAATATTTAGTGTAAAATTAATTTAATCGATATTTAAATCTATTTATTCAGTAAAGTCATCTATTTTTTTTCTAATCATTACCTTAATTAATGTCTTATCAAGCTTTTTTCAGCCCTAATTTTTGTACCTGGTCAATTTTACATGGTAAAACTCGCTAATAATCGTTAAAAAATTGCTCAAAGTTAAATCATAAAATTTTATGTGCAAAATTACATTTTTTGAAACTAGAAATGTTACAGATTCTAGTTTTTGGCACTGAATATTTTTAAATCATTGTGATTACTTATTTACAGTATCGTAACATTATAATATATTTTTTGAAATATTAATTATCAGGAACTAGTTGATCATGCCATGACATCGATTAAAGCGATTCCTACTATCTTTGGCAAAAAGTGCAAAAATAATGATGGTGTGATAAATTTAGTAGTCATTTCCTTAAATTTAGAAATGTACGCGCGATAAAGCTTTAATATATTATTTTTTGTTAAAAATAGTATTTTTAAAAATTAATCATAGAATAATTATATGAATGGGATAGAAAAATCGATTGACTTTAAGAGATTATGCAGAAGCTTATTTAACAATCGATTTGAACGAAAAGTAACCAAATTTTATGAGATTCAAAGATATGCGATTCATTTTTTAAAGAATTTGTTGTTGTATTTAAATATGAGGTATTTCATTTTTTATCACAGCAAACCATGATGCGATTGATGATTCTTATAAAAAAAGAGTTAATCGACGCTTACGGGTACACCACCATATACCACCATTTATCAAAAGTATCGGAAATATATGCTGGAACATATCGAAAATGATTATTAAACACAGAAATGATTAATTAGCTTTAATCTAATTTGATATTAGCGCAAAAAGCCTTTTTTTTCATAAGAAAGTTTTTTCTGTTTGATAAGTTGCTTAGGGGTAGAAATAATCTATTTTGAAGCAAATTCAGATTATTTAACAGTTTTCATAGCTTAAAGGTTAATTTGACATAGTTTTTTTTTAAGCTCATAGGTATTTTCATATCTTGAAGGAAGTATTGCCCCTGCTACCAAATTTTTAAACATTATTACAGTGTAATTTTGTCAATTTTTTATCGATGTTATCTTTAAATTTAGTTATAATGAATAATTCAGAAAATAATGCGAATATGATAAGATTTAAACATAATATAGATAGATTTTAAGATTTTTTTCGTTTGAGTATCAGTGTAAGCGTATGAACATTTCCAGAAAAAAATGAATCAAGATATCTCAGAATTTAAATAAAAATCTATTATTTTACAGAATATTATCGTGGAATAGATCAATTATTTTCCAAAAGATCTAGAAAGAATATTTCGTAAAATCAGCTGACGTCATCGGGTTCATTTTATAGAAAATTGGCGAAAATTACTATAAAACGAACTAGACGATTAACATTTGATTTTTTAAAAGATAAATTTTTAAATAATTTGAATTTCTCTGTCTAGATAACAATAAAGATGCGCAATAAAATTTAGCTCGTCCACAAAATCATACGTTATTCATTTACAGATTTTTCTGCCGACGATAATGAGTAATTTATTTGAAAAAATATTGTTGCCAGAATTTATATCATATCTAATTAATGACCGATTTATCACAAAATGCACTATTTCGAGTTCTTATGTGCCATAAAAATGTCATTTTATTGTCGAAAAATTGCTTATCTAGCATTATTAAAGGGTGCAGGTACAGTTGTACACTGGTTGTCGGCACTAAAATTGAGCTTTAAGAAATCTACATTTGCTAGGAAAATTTTTTACATCTAACATTTGCTCAGGTTCGAATATTTTTGTTTAAAAATTAACTTATCTTGACATATTCGTGAAGAAAACTAAGTTATCTTAATATCATCAAGCTATTTTATCAACTATACACTGTTTTTTAGAAGAAAAATATTTTTAGTAGAAAAATATGATTAGGTTAATTGATAATAATTTTCAACCACTATTTTCATAAGCCCATGATTTTTATTTGTGTGTTATACATTATGGACAATATTAGCACAAAAATTCAATAAAAATTAAATTTGGTAAAAAATATAACCTGATTCTCTATGAGCAATATTATGAAACGTTTTTTTATACAGGTATGAGATAGTTTCAAAAGTAAAATAAATAATTTAGTTATTTATAGGTAAAATGAAAATATTTTGTAACTTTTAGATATATTGCATACTTTATTGTTTGCTACCGCCTAGGGGAATCTTTTGCAGCTCTTTAGCTTGCAATACTCAACACTAGAATCAATGATGGAAAATTTATAACTCTGATTTGGGGTCCAGATCATGGTCTTCGGACATTTTTACGACTCTATTTTGATACCAGAGATAATCCTTTCTTGCAGTTCGGAACTTAAATTTTGCCACACCCACTAACCCTCGCTTTGTTTTAAATTACTTAGTCTGTTAAGTCGCTAGCGGTGTCCGTTCTCTTGAGCTATTATACATACTTATCTCAGTCCTTAAAGTCGATGAGCTCTAAAATTGACTGTATGAGACTTATTTTTAATTTAATTAATTATGATTTCCCCAGAGCAAGGCCTAAATTAGTATTCAAAACTAAATTTTTTAAAATCATGTCAAACTAACATTACCCTGATAGAAAGAGATATTTTTTCCAATGGAATTTACAATTTAGAGACTTAAAGAAAAATAAGGTCTCTTAAAATTTTATCCTAAAATAGGTGTAAAATGGTATTTTTATGCTCATCGAGACTAAATTGTGGTTTAAACGAGTCGAACTATAGCTGTTCGGAAATAAATACGAAAGTCTCATTAGGCACTTTAATATAAGTCAAAATAAATGAAATGATATAGTTTTTTTATATAATACAATAAACATAATAAAAATGTCTATTTTGCATTTAGCAAGATCACAAACAAACACCGAAATAATCGTTTGGAAAAAATTCAAGCTGAAACAATGAAATATATATCGATTAATTACTTCAAGTTTCTTCTAATTGCTTTCAATTCAGATAAATTTGACCATAGAATTACATATGAAAATTATTAATAAAACCATATTAAAATTTTCCATTGATATTGATAATTAATTGAAACAATCTGCTGAAGCTGCAGCCACAAATGACTCCAGAAATTTTGAGACGAAAGAAAGAGATTATCATTAAATTAATGCTATCAAAAAATTTTTGCGGTATTTTTTGTAGGCTTATTATCTCAAATGATGCTAAATTTAATGATGAAAAAAATCATGGTTCTTGTAGCTATATTCTAAAAAAGGAATTTATGTATTGAAGTCTTCAACTACCGAGTAAATTTAACTTTATCTTACGATATGTCAACTTTTTTTCAGAGAAATTGAAAAAAAATATTTACTGTTTATTTTTCAACGGAATTCGCAATTCCATCAAAATAATATTTTCAGGCTTAGATTTTAATTTTTTTGCTGCATTAAGTCGCCTTATTTCAGTATTTTTAATCATCTGTAATGATCTAAAATTCATCTAATAGATTTTAGTTATTTATTAATTATACAAAGCATGATATATTAATTATTAGTGAAATTAAAGCTCACAAGTAAAGGAATAATTATGTAATATTATAGAATTTACAATTTTCACTTCGAGGCAACAATTTACCGATCGTTTATTCCTCAATTTTGAATTAGCTATTGGTCAATTTAAATATCTCTATTTTTATGAATATGCTTTTGCAGCTTGACATGAACTCATAATCAAAGTATGCAGAATGCAAAAAAAAAACAGTAGAATGGCAGCAAAATCACATCTGATTAAAAATGACGGGATATTAAGATGTTATGATAAAAATGTTGTTTTTTTAAATTAGACGAATTCTGTCGAGAATTGACAGGCTTCTAATGATAAATTTTAATCCTGAAATCTTTTTTCTTCTTTTTAAAGTCTTTGTGGCCAAAAAACTTGGAAAATTTAAAAAATATTATGTAGTATGTACAATAAATTACGATGACATCTTATTTTGATTTTAACGAAATATAAATTAACTTGAATGTACTCGATGACATAAATGTCAACATGCTAAGAAATTTTTATAGGAAAGATGCTGGAGTTATAAAACTTAATACTCTTTAAAATCAGTTTCACAAATTTTATTTTCCATTATGAATAACAATAAATATAGTTTAAATCTTTTAATTCAACGCTTTTATATGGTTTACACTTCTCGACCATGTCAGCTAAGAGTGTAGGTAATTTTTTGTTAATTTTAGACTGGAAATCAAGAATATGGTTTGATATAAAAAAAATTTAGCCTTTCACACCTTTTAGGATGAGGCTGGTATTTTACTTTTTGAATATTTAATAGATAAGAGAGAAACATGAGCCTCTATTGAATAATTTAACCCAAATTATTACAACATAGATTTACATAATCTTGACCCAGTAAATAGGAAGAGCATTGGTAACAGGATATTTTTCCTGGGTTGGTTTTTATTTTAAAATAAGACTATCATAAAATTTTAAGTTGAGCGTTACATTTTTAGGCACTAAAATGTTCTTGAAAAATTTTAGTGAATAGAATTTGTAAAAAAGTATTTGGCGTTAGGTATTAAGGTAAAATTTATCTGAAAAATGCATTTAAACCAGAAAAGGTAATTAAAATTGTTCATTTACAGGATTTGTTTTAACTTTATTAATCAAAACGCTATGCAAATATTTTCTTTTGTGCTTTGATTTATATTTCTGGTTAAAGAAATGACTATAAATCAATTTTTTTCCAATAATCGTCGTCTTTAAACGTACTTAGATATCTTTACATTTCTAAATTTAACGAAAAAGCGCATCTATTGATTTCTCTATCAAACATGTTCGAATTTATTTCCCATATTTTTTATCTCATTGCACCCATTTTCTAAAAATTCTCCTAGTTTGGAATATAAAGTAATTCATGTCCTTAATTTTTCATTTAAAATGGACTTCGTTGAAGATTTATGGAAAGACGATGTGACAGATATTAATTTTTTTTATTTTGTGAATTTGTATCAATCATGGAGTTATATTATATTTAAAATATTAAATTGAAAAAAATTTACTCTGAAAAGCCAAAGCTAGCAGGGCAGGAATAGTACCAACTTAATTATGGGTTGGATTAATTCTAGTCTTATGCTGAGACGAGAAAGCCTGACGTCTATATCAAAGATTTCATTTTAAAATTCATAATTTTTACAAAATAAAAAATTTTGGCTGAAAAAGTTCTTCTCCATTTACATATTTACCATGATGTTTTTATTTTAAGCAACTTACACACCTACAAACGATTGAATTTACAATTCGCATGCTAAATAATAAGAATTTATGAAGTGTTCTCTCATCGTTCTAAAAAAAGTTGAACAATATTCGTGTTTAACCTTTGAATCATTTAAGCTTGATAAAATTTATTATATTCCAAAAATACATATAGCTGATAAACAAGGATTTATAATGTATCATTAAAATACATCAAGAGGATTAAAAAATTAAAAATTATTTTATCAAGCAAAAATAATATTTCACTTTTTTTTTATCATTTATTAACTTCGTAATTATTGATTTAGTTGAGTGTTATCTAATTCTTCCTACGTTTAAATTTTTGCTTACAAAAACTTATTTTATTGATTAAAAATGTTTTTTTTACCAATCAAAACCTTTATTTGTTTGTTTACATTTGTTTCAAACGATACTAGGAAAAAGTAATTATCGCCATGTATCCCATTTGTGTGTGGCAAGAAAATGGAAAATATATATTAAATC
The DNA here is from genome assembly GCA_038021265.1 of Cyprinella venusta. Taxonomy (NCBI): domain Eukaryota; kingdom Metazoa; phylum Chordata; class Actinopteri; order Cypriniformes; family Leuciscidae; genus Cyprinella; species Cyprinella venusta. The sequence continues at coordinate 7,359 of JBBNEX010000205.1, forward strand.
ACACATTTGGGATTTACATTACCACTTAATTGATTTAATCAGCTATTTCAAATACTTGTCGGCAATTATCCTATTTAAACGTAAAAATATAACTTTTATGTCCTACATATTACAAATTCAATGGACATTTCAAATTTCCAAAGCTTAACATTCTAAAAATACTAAGAATGTGAGCATTTTATATTTTATCTACTAATCTTAGAAAATAATTGGTCCTTTAGAAATATTTTTTAAACATAACAGAAATATTTTTATTTATTTGGATAGATTCGACGATTTGACTAATCCCTCAATTTGCCAGCTATATTCTCGAGCCGAACTTCCCTTTTGACAAGATTTTACTGTTTTATTTATTTAATTGTATTTTTTATCATTTTTTTAGAATTATAATTGATTTTGTTAAAAAAATCATTAAATTATCTTTTAAATGATTCTTGGTGACTTTAATATTTTTTACAGTCTAGCAATAAAGATTTGAGGTTTTTTTGTAATAAAATATTGAATCAAAACTTTTATTATTTTTATCAAAAAATGATAAAAAATTAAATATAGGTTTATAATTAAGTTAACGCCTATCATTTGAATAAAAATAATGAAAGAAATAGTTTTATTGTTAAACTTCATAATCAATTCTTGGCAAACAGAAATATTTCCAGCTGATTCAAAGGTATATTGATCTCTTATGAATTATAAATGCGCATGTATCCCTTATAAACTCCAATATCTTTAATCAGGAATCTTTGTTTAATTTCTCACAAGCTTTGTAATTATTCAACAATGTTTCATATAAAGCTATGATTTACGCTCAATTTATTTTGACAGGAATTAAACGGGTTCGATATGTTTTTTTATATTTTTTTTAAGAGTTTAATGATTAAAAGGAGTATAATATTGAAAAACCGGAATTTCGACTCAAAAAATATCAATATTTACTCCAATGCTTAAGCTATATTTATTCATTAAGACTGGCAATTTTTTTGTCTTCAATTCTTGATAGAATCTAAAAAAACATTGGTTTATCAAAATTAGATTTTTTGTTTTAAAAATGAAGCTGGTAAGCATTTTACTTTATTAATTTGTACACTTATAAAGGTTCAAAACTTTTTTCCAGCCGTTTTTATCAAATGGTATTTGCCCCAGTTTTTTAATTTATATACTTGCGCATTTTTGATTTAATTTTGTTTTAATGCATGATCACTTAACTCTGCCATAAAAATATACCTTCTATTGACAACGAAATATTTATGATGCATAAAAAATATGGTTTAATAAATAGGTGATAAAAAAAAGATTTTGCATAAAGTGAATGAAACTATCCTTAATCGTTAAGAAAAAATCTTGCTATCTGAAATGTTGAGATCAGCAATCAGATTTTTAAATAAAACACCTTTCGGATTTTATTATAGCATTAATAGAATTGTGCACTCCTAATATTTCATAAATAGAAAAAAATAAGTTTTTTTATGAATTCCCCAAAATTTTAGGATTTTTCCATTAGCTTGAAGCTAGCTGTGCAAAAGTTTGATCCAACTCGAGAAGAAACATGTATGGAAGACTCTGGCAGCATAAATCTTGTAATTAAATCGCTTATTTAAAGAAATGCGTAAAGGATCGCACTATTGTGTCCTATTTACTGGTCAAAACAGTAAATTTATTAAATAAGACGGCAGCATCTTGAAAAGGTAAAGGATATGAAAAGTTTGGATTGTATAAAGCTATGCAAAAGTATTTTTAACCACCCTGATCAACACAAGGTATAAATAAAATACTATTAATAGTTGTGTAATGATTTACTAAAATCAATGATTCCATTATTTTTAGATCAGGTATGACCGTGATTGTTTCAAAATAACTAGATTATGATAGCATCTTATATCAAGCAATTAAAAGACAGATTAAGCGATATTTTGGGTTTAACGAATTCTTACCACGTTTATGAAAAATACTATAAATTGTATGAAAATAGCTAAATAGCGTTAATGCTTAATTCGCTATTTAAATTAAGCTAACTGTGAACTATTACATTCGAAATAGTTTTTGATGTATCGTCCTGCTTAATACGCGTTTTACTATCTGAAAACTTAAAGAATTCAAAAATGAATAATCAGTCGGAGATTTTCGACTAAAGGTGTCAAGATTATATACGAGACAATGAATCTGGACCTTTAAATTAACCATATAAACTTTTCTAGATCACTCGCTATTTATTCGAGTTGATAACCGATAGGGCTTTTTTGAATTTAATCTCATTTTAAGGTCCCTCAATTAGGGCCCTGCGAATATTCGATTCGAAATTTTCTAATCGTGTAATAGCTGACAGGTACTATTATTAACTGAATCAAAATGCCTAGTGCCTTTAAGGAATTAATCTGCATTATTTAAAAAGATATAAAATTTTCAGAAAGGAAGAGAAGCGACCTAATATGTATAATTTTATGTATTAGATAACGCATTGTAAAAGTAATTTTTATTTTTTAAGTATCTATGCTAAATCTATCTCGATTGTTAGTGGATGCGAAACTCGTTAGATAATTTTTTATGCATTCAGAAGCATAACTAAAAAATTTATCAATAAATTTTTCCATAATCCGTGGATTCATCCGATTAGATCTATTTTTACCTTTAAATATTTAAATAAATTTTGATTACAGCATAAAATTTGCCTTAAAGGTCGAAGGCAAAATTAAAAGCATGCGTGTTGTCGTTACGATTCGAAAAAAAAATTACAATTCGCAGCTTCCAAACCTCAAATATTAAAATGATTTAAACTTAGCTTTAGGGAAAAAATTAAAATTCGTTCTTTTTAAAATTGTGCGTAGTTTTTCTACAAACTAAAAATATTTTACTGTCTGAACAACGAAAAATATAGGATTTAATTTTAAATATAAGTTTTATAACAACATGATCTCATAACAAAAATAATATCTCGGCAAAATCTTTATCTAGGTCTCGCAAATATTTTTTTTGTATTTGTTAGCTATTTTAATAACTACTTCAGGTGAAAATTTTATTTTAGATATAATTTGTGGAAAGTATTAGACCAATTTTACATCCTTTATTATTAACAAAATCATTTACAGAACTTTTAAATCAGTAATATGCTTTCAAAAATGTTAGATAACGATTTCATTGCCTAAAAATAACCTGAAAGAGGAAAAATTTTAGGTACTGGATTAGGTATATTTTGACAATCTTTGAATTCTATTATCTAACTTCATCATTAAATAAACATGTTTTCTAATTTTTTATTTTAAATTTACTGCATTATCGTAATTAATTTTTAATAGATTTACTGAACCGCAGAGCCATATTAGTCTATTTTCAAATTATTTATATAATTTATTATTTTTAAATACAATCTTAAAAAATATGGTTTACAATTTAAGAATGATTTGAATGATTTTCAATTATGAGGAATTTTAAGAGGAAATTTTGATAAATCAAATCGGCATCATTGGTATCAATAATTCTACACTTAATTACATTGAAGCTTATATATTAAAGGTAAAAAAATTGCTAGTTTTTGATCTTAGAGACCAGTTTATGATTATGGCAGTAAAATTATCTACTTTTCTTTTGCATTTAGTCAAAAAATTATTAAAAATCATAAAAAAACTCAATTTAAATCATGAGCTGATAATTTATCGTAGTCGTCCTTGTTAAACAAAGTAATTAACTAAAGCAGATATAGAAACAATTTATTTTTTCTAAAATTTTTAAGAAAGACATAAGAATAAAAATTTATACGTTCGGTAGGATTCAAGAGGTATTTTTACAACGAATATCCATCGCCAAATTTTTGTTTAGGCAAATTAAATTTTTTTACGAGAATTTGTGATGGAAAAAAATATATTTTTTTGCTGGGTTTCGTGTTTAATATGGCTACTTTATAATTTTATATGCCAGTTTCTGCATTCAATGTGGCTGTTTTAGCATTCAATATGGTTTTTAATGAAAAATTTTAGCTTTTAGGTATAAATGGTGTATTTAAAATAATATTCTGTCTTAGTAGATCATCAAATATTTATAACATTTTAAATAAAATTTTCATTGAATTTTTTGTCTTTTTCTCCAAGGCACATAAGAAAAAATGTTTCGCAGTGACCGATGTATCCTTAGAGGGGAGTTGAGGATATGTGTGAGCAAAATTTTGTCATTTTCTATATTAGGTCGTTTGTTTCACCAATAGTACTGTCTTTTCTAAAACACCATTTAATCTGCAGAAATTTTCTCCGCTGGGATTTAAGACGGAGGAATATCTAGATGGGTATTTTATCTCAAAAGAACTATCGTCAAAAAATTTTAGGTTGAAGTGTTAAAAACGAACGCTGTCCATCGCTAGTGTAAATATTCGGTAGTTCCTAAAATTACCTCTATTTTTATAAAAAAATAATTCAATTTTATACCATATAGAGAGCTTATAACTATAGCCTTAGAATATGCAATTTTAGTCAGATATAATGCAAGGATCATATTGACGATAGGACCTTGTGATGTTAAAATTAAAGGATTTACATTTTTTAGACTGGTGCCGTGTGTTTAATCTAATTACATGCAAATTACATGCATTTTTGTCCAGGTAAATTATTTTACCGTACTAAGTATGTATTGGCACACTAAAATACCATTCTACGTGGGATTGTCATTCATTTTTTATGGCTAAATTGTTCTTCATTTCAGATAAAGGTCTTACCAGCTTCCGTAATTAGTGCATTTACTTGAGCCATCTGTAAATAATTGATAAGTGTACCTAGATGTTTATCATTAGAAGTAAATCTTTGAAATGTAAAGATTTAAGTCATTTATCAGTACAAGAATTGTTTCTTTTAATTATCGGTCAATTTTGATGGCTTAAGTCTTACTTTTTTACGATTCTGGACACAAAAGTCAATTTAAAATTTGTGAAAATTCTTCTTATGCTTTTTATTGATACATCAAGACTTTTGTTTGTGTAAAAAATTAGATTTTGGATTTAGCCGTAGACTGACGTAGAGGAATTCTGTTTACACTTGTGTCAATAACAGACTGGCCTTAATTAATCACTGATTTTATTATTAATTTTCAAGATCGATCATCCATTAAAGGTTTTTTTGTTGTATATTCAATATAAATCAAAATATTTGCAATAAACAGATACTAAACACTTTAATAAACAGACATAAATAAAAAAAAGCAAAAGATGTAAACCGTCTAATAAAAAATTGAGTCATATTTAACACTTTTGTGCCTATATTTTGACACAAAATTATATTAAGTGAAATAAGATATTTATACAAATATTTTGGTCATTAATTTGAAAAATTTAAACATACAGTAATACCTCGCATAACGTACTTTATTCGTTCTAGGAGTAAGTACTTTATGCGAAACGAATGTTATGCGAAGCATGCTTTTAACTTTAATACAATAGAAAAAAAATTAATTTTTATGCCAAAAAAAAAAATAAATCCTCAGATTTGAGCAATTTTGTGCTATAATATCGTTCTATCTAAAAAATAAATCGCATTTCACAACAAATACGCGCGCTTAAGCGAAATAGTTGAATCTGATTTAGTTCGTTGTGCGAAACAAGGTTCGTTATGCGAGTTATCAAGAAGCAGAAAAAAAAGTACGTTATGCGCAGCATGCATTATCCGAGGAGTAACGTCATCGAGGTATCACTGTATAATATAATCCACCATATTGAATGACAAATCCGCTATATCGAAACACAAAAACCGTCATATTAAATGAAAAACCCGCCAAAGTTAATGCAAAAAACCGCCATATTTAATGAAAAAACCGTAGTTAAATACCACATTTTGAACGCTGAAATGTAATAGTCAGCATGAAAACTTAAGATAAAAAATATTGAGAAGCATGTTTGTGACTCTAAAATAACATCTTAAAAGGTGATTATCTCAGACCTCGAATGCAAATAATCCTTTTCATTTTATTTTATTTGTATAATAATGTTTATACATAGTAAAAAATTATCTCTAATTGTCTTTTAAAATGGTTGCTATAAATTTTCTAATCTCTGCTAAAATATCTTGCTGCGAAGTGATCAAAACAAATTTTTTTTTAAATTTTTATCCTATTTTTTCTTATTTTTATCATTGTATTTTTTGATAAATCTATTAGCAAAAAAAGCGAAAGAGATCAAATGATTATCAAGAAAATTTTTTATCCTCAATAATCAGATTTAAATGTTGAAAATATACAGATTTATTAAGTTTCATTCAATCCATTGTATAATTAAGAATATATTATCTAAAACAACGCTGGAAAATTTGCACGAATAATTTTAAATTTCCTATTAGAAACTAAAATTTCTACTTGGTTGATTTTATGACTGATTTTACGTGTAATTATATTCAAAAACAGTAAGACGCGAATAAAAGACTTTTTTTTGTTTATTTTGGTCATAAAAAAACAATTTTTGACAACTTACTGCTTGAAAGAAAGATTATGACTGATTTAATAAGTAAAATTACATCATAAGGGTGGATATCATGCCATTAGCTAGCCCAAAACAATTTATTCACAATTTGGTTAGTTTAATCTTTATTTAAATTCTCATAAAATTATTTAAAATTTTATTATCACTGTTACGTATGAGCTCAGTGGTGTGGTGCACACGCCATGTGACACATTGATTTATTGTAAATTAGCATATTAGTATATTATAATGACGATATTTTATATTTTTAAGAGACGTAACGCTATTCATTTAACATTACAAGGCTTTGAAAAAACGATTAAAGCTTTGATTTGTACCAAAAACATTTTTTAATTTTTTGATGATTATTTTTTCGTCTGCTGAGCAAAAAGGATTCAAAAAATTATCAACTCATGAAAAACTGGTACAAAATTCCCCAATTCGCTTTTTCTCGCTTCCTCTTTGAATTGTTGATTTTCTGACATGCAATAGATAAAATATATCCTCATCTTCCAAAAAAAGTAGCTGACACATTTAAACAAATTGGTCGATTTGTTTGATGAATTATTATCGTATTTTAAAATTTAAGCAAACTTTCTCTGAAATTCATCATTATGTAATTTATTAAATTGAAATGCCGTATCAGTCCTTACAAATTTTTAATTTTCATACATTTTTTGATCAAATGCATTATTGAGCAAGAAATGCCAAGTTTATCCCATAATGTGCAGTGATACCTTGCATAACGTACTCCTAGGATAACATGCGCTGCGCATAACGTACTTTTTTTTTAATATATAACTTGCGTAACGAACCTTGTTCTCGCACAATGAACTAAATAAGATTCTATATTTTTCTTAAACCCGCAAGTTAGTCATGAATAACCCTTTTATCATGAGATCGAAAGATATCAGCACACAAAATTGCTCTAAATAGCGGTTTTAATTATTTGTGTTGGCACATTAATTAATTTTTTACTGTATTTTAGTACAAGCGTGCTTAACATTACGATTGTTTCGCATAAAGAACGTAGTCCTAGAACGAATTAAGTACGTAATGCGTGCTATTAGTGTATTTCGTTTCTTATATGTTAAACGAAAATGGCGGAATGATTAAAATTATATGGTTTATTCCATAAGTTTATGTGAAAATAAATAAACGAATCACACAAATTTGTTAGTTTATCACTGTGCTTATATTTCCGTTAAATAAAATTAGTAACCACCTCCTTTTAGGTGTCAAAGGTTGTGTTTTTACAACTTAAGGCTTAGAAAGCTTAAAAAATATATAAAATCTACAATGGATTAGAAATCCATTGTATATATTTGGGAATATATACAGAATTGATTATTTTTACTTTTATTTTCCCAACTATTGACTGTTACCTAAGATTTTTTTTGACGGCTTATTTTAAAAAAGTTATGATCGGCTAAAATTTAAAATTTTTTTTAGATATTGGCAATTTAGTAATGCAGAACTTATTGTATTCGCCATAATAAAATTTAACCTGAGATTATTTTTAGGATGGTTGAGTTACGCTTCAAATTTACAGTAACTCAGTAGAATCTTTTTATTTAAACAAGTACTTATTCGTCTATAATCAGTCCCTTGATCAGTGTAAGTTAGCCACATTCAAAAATTATATCTATGATATAACGTCGCCATTTCTTTTGTTGAATCCGTTAATGAGCCCAATAAAAATGTCATTTATATTCTTAAAATATTTATTTTAATTGATAGAGGAGATTATAAGATGTTATTTAATTTTTTCAAAACGTTAGATGTTTTTTAAAACACGGTGATTGATCTAACACAAAATTTGCAGAAGTCACTGAAGAGCAATCGCTGTGACGGTGAAAAATATGCTTTTTCTTATTTATACTAAATCAAGCGATAAAATAATTCTTATTTTAAAAAATTGAATATTTTATTTACGAATGTATGATATCTGAGTATTTTTTAAATATAGCATAATGACAGGCTTGATTGTGGAATTAATGCTGTACAAAGTATCTGGATAAATTTACATTACTTGTCAAAAAATGTCCAAATGTAGAGATTACAACCAATTTAATTTTTTGGGACTAATCAGCACCAGATTTATCTACAAAGCTTCTTTAGAATTAATAGATTATTTAAATTTTATAAAAACAATAAAAAAGGAAATATAATTTTGTCTTATGTTTTTAAGTCGTTACAAAAACTGTTATTATTCTATATTTTGGTACAAGCGGATTGTTTATACATTAAAAATAGTCGAAATGTTTATTTTAATTTTTTATTTTACCAAAATTTAATCAAATAATTGATTGAAACAGACTTTTATGGGTACCGATCAACATTCTCATTAATTTTTTTATAAATTTGTCATTTTTCACGTCCAATTGAGCAATTCACAAGAAACGTCCCATTTCTGGCAGATTATCTGCATTTTAAACTATATTTTTATAAATGAATGATTAGCGATTTGCAACTGAAGAATGGTAAAAACTGATCCGGCTTAAAGTTCTTACAAATATAATTTATTATGTACAATTTAAAATAATTACCGTGCTTCTAAGAGCTCTAAATGAGATTTATGTGTGATTAAGAAAATTACTAGATAGGTTTTATAATCGTGCATATCAAACACATTAAATGCTTAATCTTCATATTTTAAAATTAATCGCAAACTTACTGATCATAATATATCGAGGCTAAGCCACGCCCATAGTGAGTGAAGATCCATTATTTCTGACGAAATTCATAAAATATGAGAAAGCGTTTAATGTTTTAAGAATTATTTTGTAATTATTAGGAGTGTTTTCAATCAAAATCAGATAAAACCGAGATTAGAAAACAAGGCTGCAGAAAATGTTGAACAATAATTCTCTCAAAGTTACTGAATTCGAAAACTTAATTATTAATGATCAAAATGCAATTAATTCTCACGATACTCTTGAAGATATCCATCTTTCAATAGAAACGGATTTAAGTGAACAATTGGAAGATGAGAAACCCACAATAGAAATACCAATTACAATCACTCTCCATTCTCCTAATGATAAAAATTCAAATCATCATCAATCCTCATCAACAATAAGCGAATCAAGCTAGTAAATTTAATATTTTATCAGTTCACCTTCTATAAAAAGAATGCCGTCAATCGATTGTGCAACTGGATTAGTTGTTACTAAAAGGCCTCGTTCATTTACAACATCGAAACCGATAATAATCGAATCTAGTTCTCATTTAAGTGGCAGCGAGTTTGAATGCCTTGATATTCTTACAAGAATAGGCATAAATATCTTTAACACGTAAATTTATTAATTTAAAAACTTTCAGAAATCCAATTAAATCATTACCCTATTTATCGGCGGCTTTGAATTTTTTCTCCAATCCTAAAGATTTTGCAGTGTTTATTCTTCAGAGCAAGCATCTCAACAAAGAAAAAATTGGAGAATTTCTGTCAAATATCGAAGATGAACTATGCCAAAATATAATCTCGTAGGATTATTCTTTTCTATCAGTGAACTACTTAATCTACTAAATTTCCGGTCTCAGCCGGTTGATGTGGCACTTCGATCCTTCCAGAAACATTTTAAAATGCCTGTATTTATATCTTATTACTTAAAGGTGTGAATCTCAGAAATATTAAAAATATTAGAGGTATAAATTTTAAAAATTACCAAAGTTATTTTCAAGCAGATATCATTGCTGTAACAAAGACGTCAAATTTAACGATTATGTATTTCAAAATGAAGATTCTATTTCAATAGTTGTATATGCCATTACGATGTTGAATGTTGATCAACATAATCCAGCCATCAAAAGAAGAATGACTAGAGATGAATTTGTGGCCAACATTACGAATGTTGTCGATTGTAAATCTATACCACGTATTTTACTTGAATCTGCCTACGATAATATTGCAAAAGAGGAATTTGCAACAGGCGAAGATAATATTTCTCAGCTTCGCAAGCTTATCAAATATTATCAGATAAAAACTATGTTTGAGATGAAAAATAATTAAAGAATATCGTATCTCCAACTCGTCAGTATATTGGATCTTATGAAGCCCATGAATTACGTAGCGATTGTGCTTTTACAAAACGTGGTAAACCAAGATTAATTATTTTGCTGAATACTGGCATTGTGGTATTTTATCGTATTTGATGTAGTGTCTTAAAAAGCAGCGCAGAACATCACGTATAAAGCGTATTTAACTATCATTTAATTCAAGAAAACGACCCTTACACACTAAAATATGATTATGATTTCAAGGAATATACTGTATCTGGCCTCTCAAATTCAAGTAAATCTTCAAATAATAATCAGCCCAAAATAATATTTTCTGCATTATTCGAAATTCTGATATGGTATAGTCATAAGAGTTATTCCTAGTCAGTATCCCATTATAGAGCAAGCTCACCCGAAAGATCAAAAAGTATTATCGATCTTTCCAAAAAATTTATTTAATTATGAAGTAATTCTTTAGTCAATATATATAGATGAAGCAGACTGAATTAATTTTATCAAGTTTATCGTTTTTTTGATGTTAGAGCTAAGCAAAGACTTGTCTAAAGAATTTTTAGAAGTTCTCAAAAGTCCCGATAAACTGAATCATCTTCGCCAATATATCAGCAAAATGCTTTTCGACACCTCTGTTGATCAATTTAAGAAAAATTATAATCAAAACTTAGAAATGTTGTTTTATAATATAAATTAAGTAAACCTGTTTGTATTGAGTTTTTTTGAAGTTTTAAGGTGACCAAAAACTTTAAGATGTACGATTTTCAGCGTTTTAACTAAATGAGACGGGCACATATTTTTATTCCCTTTAATCCTCGTGACAGATAATAATCACACTGATTACAAACTAAGATGAATATTTGTGATAAGGTTATCAATAATTGATGTGTTATGCCTACATATTTCTTTTATTGATGTATTTTTTTTTCATGTATTAAATGACCTTATTGAATTTTTTTCGATTTTTTTTGGCAACTCTTTATTCAAACAATAAATTTCGAATAAACATATTTGAGTCGAAATTTTTGTTTTTTTAACTGAAATAGAATAATGCGCATGCACAATTTGTAAAATTTTATATTTTTACACCTGACATAGAAGCATGATTTAAAAATAAAAATATCCGGAGATACTTAAAAGTTTTATCATTTATGAAATTCTGTTCCACTAGAATGGTATTTAATTATTGATGTTTAGCAGAGGTATTGTGAACATGATCTTATGTAAACCAAATTTAAATCTGCTAAAAAGTATTGAGATATAAGTGCCACTTATGCACTCAAAACATAAGGATTTTACCGTATAATCACGCCATAATAAGGATCAGCTTATTTTTATATTAATAATATTTAAATCATCTTTTTGGAAATTAATATTTAAGATATAAAATTTGTCACAATAATTTTTATTAAGGTCGCTGAAGGAAATTTTATGCTCGTTGCTTAAGATACTATAAGGTCTTCTCATAAGAACAATATATTTGTGTCCTTATTTAGTTATGTTCATCTACTAATTAATATTCCTTTGGTTTATGTACAATTATATTAAAATAACTAGAAAATACACGTGTGGAGGTAAATTTACTCATTCATAAATAAATAGGTAATTTATATACGGTTGATAATTCCGTCCTAAAAATATCGATTAGCACTCGTTTTTAATTTCAATTCGACTGTGATTTTATTGTTTTCGTCAGCATAAAAAATTTCATTTTTGTTTTAATTGTGCGCAGAAAAAATTTCAGCCACTATTTTTTCCCAATTTTTTACTTCAAGAAAGGAACAAAAAAATAAGGTTTCTAATTTTCAAATTTTTATCCTTACAAAAATTAAAATTATCCTCTATTTGATTGACTTTTCAATTTTTATCTATTGCCAGATATCCTTCTTTTATGTATTTAGATCTGATCAACTTTTATGTTTGATCCGATTAGCTTGTATTTATCGTAAATTTAACGATGTTACAGACGACATCAGATCTTTGTCGAATAATTTAGATATTATCGAATGTTCAAAAAAAAATTATTTCTGATTTTACTTTGTGAACGGCCTCTTCAATGATTTTGATAAATTATTCTCAATAGATATGTTTTTTAAGTATAAAAACATGCGTTTTATTAATTTTATCACAAAAAATTATATTTGAAATTTTTAGATTTTGAACTACACCAACATCACCTCCTTTTAAAAAATCTGTTGAATATGACCCTGCTTGTTTTTGATATTAGATTTTAAAATTTAGATTATTTACATAACTAAGAGCCAATATTATAAACTTAATTAAAATGGCTGTTGCCTTTTAGGAATCAATAAGCATCCTATGAAAACGTAGAGAATCAGTGGAAATGAAGAGAAGCGGCTTATTATGCGTAATTTTATAAATTAAATATCAAAGGGTAAGATAAATTTATTTTTAAACTACCAAAGCTGAGTTATTTCTACTGTTAATCCATAAATGACTGGTTGAATAATTATTATATACATTTGGATGTATGGGGGACATTTTGGAAGAGTTATTTGTTGCATATTTAGTACTTTACTCGATTAAATCTATTCTTACCTTAAACTATCTAAATAAGATTTAAATGCGACATACAATTTGTAAAAAAAGGCCAAGGGCAAAATTTAGAGCATGCGTAGATTCCATTCGGATTAGATTCAAAAAAATAATTACGATTCACAGGTCTCAACTCTTGAATGAAAAGCAAATATGAAAGCTTAATATGTATGAGATAATTACTAATTTTTTTGTTAGATAGACCTAAATTATCTAGCGAAAATAAAATTTTTCAAGAATCGAAATTTTTAGTGTAGCCTCTTTAGGTCATAAACTAATATATTTCCGGACCCACAAATTTTTATTCGCACAGTAAATTATATTCACACGATTCTTGTTTGAAATAGTTTTTTTTTAGATATATACCGCTCAAATCAATATTTGGCTTTTATCTAAACTTTTTGCGAAATGAGAGAGTGTGAATCTTTTCTTTAAAGTTTTATTTCTGCGCCATATATTTTCCGCAACTATATTGGTCCTATTTAACAGTATTTTACAATACAAACCTTTTTAATTTTGTTAAAAATATTGGTTTTATGATATTTTTATGGGATTTTGAATGATCGTTTTATATCTAATTATCCATTATAAAACTATTTTCTCCGCTTTTTCCAAATAAAAACCGCCTTTTAAATTGTTTGAGAACCTTGATTAAAGTTTTTCTGCTCATCTTGCACTCAAATAAAATAAAATAAAATATTTAGTCATTAAATGGCATCATGTTTTATATTTTGATATGATAAAAAACGGCCATCTTTTAAATATTTAAGTATAAGGAATTACAGAGATTATCGGCATAAACTATTGCATAATATTAATCTTCTTTTTTTTTCCTTCAAGTTGTGGTTATTAGCTGATGAAATGCATTTTTATATGAATTTTTTGTTCTGAGCGAAAACAGATAGATAAATTAAATCTATTAAAGATTTTACTGTGTTTTCAGTGATTAATCATTTTCATTTTATTGGAATTTTTGTCTGTCTTCTTTGTTTTTTGGCTCGCGTATAATATTTTTTTCACCCAATGATACACAAAATTTTAATTTTTCTAAATAATTTGTTCTAATTCAATAAAATTCTTATAAAAATTGATTGCTGTCCGAATTGAGACGGTTATAAAAGAAAATTTTAATTTTCTATGTTTGAGCAGGATTTTTTCCTCGAAAGGTTTAATTTTTGGAACTTTCAGCTCTCTTTAGTTAGATTTGTCACATTTAATGGCCAATGAGAATAATTTTTATGATAATTTTATATATTGGTACGCAATCGGATAATCAATATATTTTGCATAGAAACTCATCGTGAGAAGCCTATAAACAAACGAGAGAATTTATAAATCGAGAATTTATTGAAAAAGGTCAATAAATCCTTTTCTTGTTTCCAAGTTATAAAAAAAGCAAGTATTCTAAATAAGCTATGATTATCATCAATAAAGTAATCATCTAAATAATTTTAAAGACAGAGAGAATTCAATAACATCGGACCTATTTTTTATGTATAAACAATATCCAGAGACATTTATGACAATATTAAGAACGTCAAAATTTTTAATTTGATGAGCACACTGTCAACAACATGTATTATTAAATTTAAACGAAAAAATCTCATTTCGGTGAAAAAAAACATTATTTAAATTTAAAAAGTTAATATTTAATTATTTTGAAAGGAAGGTGACAATGACCGCCCGCCGACATTTATTTCCAATGAACATTGTAGTGGAATATTGGTATCAAATATCATTTTAATTTGACATAGCAAACCATGTATTAATAAAAATGAATATTTGGCTCTTCGTAGTGCTATAATAAATGCCTTTCCTTCTTCCAAAGTCAATAGTAAGAGCGGAGAAACAAGTGTGAATGCTGTTTATTATATTTAGACAGATTTAATGTCTACCTCAATGGACAATTAATATTTTCAAAACTGCAAACAGCAAAGACTTTTGATCATGCAAACGTTAATAAATTTCATAATTTGCAGTTAATTAAAATAATAGAAAAAATTAATCATGAAAACTCTTCTAAAAACCGGGAAAACATGTTGTAGTTGTTTATTTAGTTAATATCTCATTTTTATCCTTGTATAATTCTTTGCCTTTGAATAAAGAAAAAAGCGCCCTCATCATTCGAAACCAGGAGTGCGCTAGTATTTTGCATGAGACCGTCACATAAAAAAATTTTTAATTTTAATACACATATCGATATTGAAATTTTTAATAATAATTCCGTTTTGGACCAAATTTTTATATTGAAGACCAGTGATGTCTTATGGTTATTACATGAATCTTTGTGGCTGTGGTCGAGAGTATTTTTGTTTGATTTAGATAATTCCTGCAGAATGCGTAAAATATTAACATGTTCGTTTTACGAAAATTGAACCAATAGGCCAGAGGTCTCCAAACTTTTTCAGCCACGGGCCAAATTTATGACTAACTTAAGCTCCGCGGGCCAAAACTTAAAAATTTTAATTAAATGAAAGTTAATGTAAAAAAGTAAACAATCAATTTGTTCCTGAAGTCTAATGTTATACAGAATATACGTAAAAATTAAAATAGAGTTTTTAGTCCTGTTGAGCCTTGGAAGCATGAAATTGGTTCATTTCTGACAAAATATCTTCAAACTGCGGTTGAAAATGTGTGGTTGCAATCATAAGATGGGAATCTAAATGATCATTTGATAATTGCGATCTGTAGCAAGATTTCGTATATTTCATTTTTGAAAACGTTTTTTCACATAAGTATGTAGTACCAAAAGCAGAAATGGATTCTCTATCAAATTTTTTTGAGTGAGAAAATTGGTCGGGTGGGAGGAATTTGTAGAATTCAATCAAATCTCCTTCCTTAAATTTATCACGCAAGGTATCATTAGATTGCAAATTAATTACCTCCATCTGTATGTCTGTAGGTAAGTGTTATGGAATTATAATAAACTTATTATTATTTAATTTAATGTTTCATGTTTTTGGCGGGCGGCGCACAAAAACATAACATTGGCGTGATCAGCAAAATGGAAAAAATTATGGAATTATTTATGAAACAGCTCACTCTCCAGCAAGAACAAATTGTTCAAACACAAACAAACATGGAAAACCTGATAAAAACGTTGGGCGCTAACTCGAACCACATTCGAACACAAACTGCTGTCCCAACATTCACACCGTTTTATCAGACCAAAGAAACTTGGCAAGACTACTGGAAGAGGTTTACCACGTTCACAAAAGCGAATCTTGTTGAAGACTCGCGCATTCCTCAAATATTTTTGACCAACCAAACGCCGGACACCTATAAGCTTCTATCAATTTTGGCTGGACAGCAAAATCCACCAAAAGATATAAACACGCTCACGACTTCAGAAATTGTCTCTTTCATGAACGAACATTTCGATCCAAGTCGTTTCGCAGTCAGAGAAAGGCATAAATTCTGGTCACAAACCAAGAGGAAGCCTGGGCAAACTATACAAGAACTAGCCATTGAAATCAGGGAGCGAGCAGCGATGTGCGATTTTGAGTCAATCAAAGACACGAGAGATGAAGCAATGCGCACATGTTTTCTCTGTGCTGTAAACAACGAGGCAGTTCTTAAGGCCCTCTACAAAATAGACGACAAAGAGCTGACTTTTGCTCGTGCCGTTCAAATTGCTATTGAGAACGAAGAGACAACAAAAGTCGCAAAGGAAACCGTTTATGGAAAAGCATCTGAAGATGTTTTTAAAGTGAAAGACACGCGAAAACTTAACGAAAAACGTAAATCAAACAAAAAACACAACACATGGAACGGTCCATTCGAAAAAGGTTCATGCCCACGATGTGGAAACGCTAATCACACGAGGAATGAATGCACTCACAAAGACACATCTTGTCGATATTGTAACATAAAAGGCCATATCGAAAAGGTTTGCATAAAGAAGTGGAAAAGTAAAAATCAAAACGTTTCACTTATAAAATCAGAAAGAACATCAATTGTTAACACAGTCAATGACGTTAGAAATCCTATATTTTACGACTTACAATATCTGGAATAAACGACCTTTCTTGATTGATACAGGAAGCGCAGATAGTTTCTGTGATAGTGAATTGTGGCAAGAAATCGGATCACCTGTTTTAGAAACGCCAGAATTTACTTATACATGTGCGAATGGATCCCCCCTCAATGCATTAGGTGCATTCACACTCACTCTAAAATGCCCTAAGACATCTAAACCAACCAAAATAAAGTTTATTGTCACAAACAATAAAATTAACATTTTGGGTCGCACTGCAATAAGAAAACTCAATATTGATGTTTCATCGATTCTTTACGCCACAAACACAGTTAAAAATGATTTAGAGAGAGAAGCACTTCACACAATAAATGAAGATAACTCACCCTGTGGTACTCTAAAGGAAATGTGCATAAATTTATGCTCTGAATTTCCAAATGTTTTCAAGGAGGAACTGGGTTGCCTCAAAGATTTCGAATTGGAAGTAAAATTCAAGGAAATTCGATTCCAGTTTATCAAAAAGCACGCACAGTGCCATACGCGATTTAGAAGATTTGAATAAAGCTTATGAAAAAGGCATCGCCTCAGGTATTTGGGTACGAACGTCTTTCAGCGATTATGGAACTCCCGTCGTTCCAATAATCAAAAAGACGACTGGGACCACAAGAGAAATCCGAGTCTGTGGTGACTATTCCACAACAGTCAATCCGCAACTAGAGATTCATCGACACCCAATACCATTACCTGAAGAGCTAATGCGAAAGCTCGGAAAGAACCAATATTTCACAAAAATTGACCTAGCTCAAGCATACAACCAAATAAAATTGGGTCCAGTCAGTCAAAAGAAGCTGGCATTAAGCACGCACCAAGGGATACTATTAGAAACTCGACTTCCGTTTGGAATAACCTCAGCGCCAGGTTATTTCCAACAGATCATGGATAATCTGACAGCAGATTTGAAAGGAGTTGCAGTTTACTTTGACGACGTCCTAGTAACCGGTCAAAATGATAAAGAACATGTGGAAAATCTTCGATCACTCTTGAAAAGATTTGAAGAACACGGTTTGCGGTGTAACCTTAAAAAATGCATTTTTGCCCAAGAACAAATGAATACCTAGGACACACACTCTCCAAAAATGGTATTTCAAAGGGTAATGGCGTAAAAGCAATTTTGGAAATGCCTCAGCCTAAAGACATAGCTTCGTTAAGATCTTTCTTGGGAGCTGTCCAGTTTTACTCGAAGTTCATACCGAACTTATCAACTAAACGGAACCATTATTTTCTTTAACAAGAAAAGATACTCCATGGAAATGGGGACTACCACAAAACGCAGCGTTTGAGGACTTAAAAAAAGAACTCTGCAAAAAATCTGTGTTGACACACTTTGACCCACAAGAAAATATCGGAATCGCATGCGACGCCTCACAAGTCGGCATTGGCGTAGTTCTATACCACCGATACAAAAACGGCGAAGAGAGACCCATCTCTTACGCATCTAAATCACTGACACCAACTCAAATCAAATACAGTCAAATTCACAAAGAAGCACTGTCTATAATTTACGGTCTAACAAAATTTCACCATTTCCTATTTGGCCGAAAATTTGATATTATCACGGACCACAAGCCATTGTTAACACTTTTCTCTTCACAAAAGGGAATTCCTAAAATGGCAGCAAACCGACTGGCACGCTGGGCAGCCATACTTCAGCAGTATGACTTCGAAATTTTCTACAGAGACACAAAAAACCACGGAAACGCTGACGCCCTTAGTCGGTTATCATTTATGGAAGATCCGGATTTCGATGCAAACGAAGATGAAGCTGATATAAACATCGTGTGCAATGTTGAAACGATTGGAAAACAAATCAGCTCTGTCGATTCTCAAATTCTTCAACAATCACAGAAGGATCCTATTATATCTGCAGTGATTAGATCTCTTCGAAATGGTTGGCCACACAATATGAGCAACGAGATGAAAACGTTTTACAAACTTAGGGATTATCTAATAGAAGAAAACAGATGCCTATTTTATGGTTCACGAGTCATAATTCCTAAAGTTTTACGCCCAAATATACTTAAACTGTTACACACGGGTCATTTCGGAATCCAGAGAATGAAGCAGTTGGCTCGCTCCATAGTGTACTGGCCCGGAATTGACGGTGACATTGAAAGAATGTCAAAATCATGTCAACAATGTTCTGAACATCAGAATAACCCCCCACGATATCCAAACCATCCTTGGATGATTCCAGAGCTGCCTTGGAGCAGAATTCATATAGACCATGCAATCAACTTCATGGGAAGTGATTGGCTCATCATGGTTGATGCCTACACGAAGTACCCATGCATACACCCGGTCTCATCTACGTCATCTGCAAAGACAATGGAAATACTAGAAATAGAATTCTCTCATTTCGGTTACCCTCACAGCATTGTCTCAGATAACTCGACTTCTTTCACGTCCACAGAATTCCAATCCTATTGTAAGGAGAGGGGTATAACTCACCTCTCAGGAGCCCCATATCACCCATCAACGAATGGGCAAGCAGAGCGATTGATTCAAACATTCAAAAGAAGTCTACAAAAATCTGCATTATCACCAAAGAATGCCACACAGGAGTTCTTGATGCAATACCGCAGAACTCCCCTTGAAATTGGAATCTCGCCATCACAACTTCTACATGGAAGGCAGATTCGATCGAAAATTGACACTATCACACCAACGCCCGCCATCGCTATGCAAGGAAAAAAACGCATCACAACACATCACCTCACTAACTGACAAATGGAAAGCTGGAGATGCTTGTTATACGCTCTATTTCGGACCCCATCACAACAAACAGCCTCGTTGGGTCGCAGCAACAATCCACGAAATTCTCGGAGAACGTACTGTAAGAGTTAGAGTACATCCAACTGGACCGATTTGGAAGCGACACATTGACCAAGTAAGAAAACGCTACGGAACCGAAAATGACGCAGAACCCGTCGAAGAAACCACACCTTCCCCCAAACAAACACCCACGCCTCGCACTTACAGGCGTAATCCACGGCAACCTACTAACACAGAGTATGGACCACAAAACCCACGAAGGTCAAAACGTTTTTCTCAAGAACGCCAACCCACGGTCTCCTACTTTGGGTGATGAAGGTGTTATGGAATTATAATAAACTTATTATTATTTAATTTAATGTTTCATGTTTTTGGCGGGCGGCGCACAAAAACATAACAGTAAGTCTTCAATGACAGAGGTAAATGGATTTTCAAATGCTTTTATTTTTGCGGAACATGCGTCAAGATCTGAGAAACGTTCATGGAACTGTTTAATCAGAGCAGAAATAGTATCTCGTGCAAACCAACATGGGAATGGATTAGTAGTTTCCTGACTATATTGGCCACAGCATGAGAAATGAGTAAAGCAGCTTATTGCTAACTGTGTATTAAAGCAGCTTATTGCTAACTGTGTATCGAACAATATTAATTTCTAACGAAAAGCCTTCACTTTTGAATACAAATCACAGATAAGTAATGTTTTCCCCTGTATTCTTTGATTGAAATCATTTAGGTGAATTGTTAAATCTGCTTAAAAGGCTAATTTCCAGAGCCATTCACTGTCAGTGAGAGATATCATTTGACGGTTCTTGCTATTTAAGAATAGTTTAATCTCGTTTCTAAGCTCTAAAAACCGAGAAAGAACTTTCCCGCAACTAAGCCATCTAACTGAAGTATGGTATGGTAAGTCTTGAAACGTAGCATCGATATACAGTAGAAAAACACGAAATTGTCGATGATTAAGAGCAGAAGATCGAATATAATTCACAGTAGAAATGACAGGGTCTAGGACAGATGACAGGTTCAGATGCTTTCCACACAGTGCTTGCTGATGAAGGATACAATGAACAGTCAAAGGTTTCAACCCACTGAACTTTTTGATTTCTTGGTTAATTTGCCCAACTAACCCTTTTCCTGTCCAACACATATTTTTCCCACTACCTGTTGCAATGCATTTAAGATTGTTCCAAACAAGATTGTACTCAGTCATTGACTTTTCCACTTTTTCAAAAATATCTTGGCCTGTCGTTGTTCCAGACATTCTGTGAACAGATGCAAGTTCCTCAGTGATCTCGAAATGAAAATCTATTCCACGAACGAACAGTAACAGTTAGGAATAGTCTGACACATCAGTTGACTCATCAAGTGCGATAGAAAAGCATTCAAAATCTCTTACTTTATCTTTAAGTTGTAATTTTATATTTCTTCCAATATCTTCAACTCGACGAGCAACAGTATTTGCGGAAAGACTTATTGATGAGAATGGATTACTTTTTTCTGGGAAAATTTCCTTTGCTACCCCATTTAGACATTCTTTAATTAGTTCACCGTCTGTGAATGGGTTCCCTTTCTTAGCCAATATATGAGTCAAGCGAAAGCTTTCTCTTGTTGCTGCTTCATTATTTGCAGCCTTATTTGTAAAAATTAGCTGCATCGATGACAAATTCTTTTTCAATTCTTCGAATTTTTCTGTACGAAGCTTCCCAGATATCTGTGAGTATTGCAATGAGTATTTAGTTTGATAGTGTCGTCATATATTATACTCTTTAAGAATTGCAATAGTGTCATTGCATATAAGACAAAGTGCCTTGTCTTCTGACTTGATGAAGAAATAGTCCACATTCCATTGATTCTTAAAATATCCTGATTCGGAGACAATTTTTCTTTTGATTCCTTTGTTTGACATTAATTAATTGAGAAAATACATGAGATAAAATAATGATCTGATCTGAAAATTTATCTAATCACGAACTATAACGATTGATTTCTAATATCGTAAGCACATGTTATTTTAACATAAATTAAAATATCGCTCATAACGATAAAATAAAGGGAGTATTTTTTATAAAATCAAAGTCATGGATATTTATTGTAAATAACGCAGAGTTAGTAGCCGTTTTAATTATAATCTCCAACACACACTTGTTGTACTTATTAATTAAGGTATTTCAGTATGAAATCCGGATGTCTCCATTTTTAATCATATTTCTTATATATTTTTTTTGAATGAGAACTCGGCGGGCCAAATTAAATACCTTCACGGGCCATGGTTTGGAGACCCCTGCAATAGGCTACTCAAACGATCTAAAATACATCAATTGTAATAAATTTATAGAAACACGCTTATGTAACAGGAATTGATAATTACTATTAAAACTGTCCTTAATTCGAAATTTTAAGTTCAGATTGCTTATAAGCTAGTCAAAATAAATTAATTTATTATTCTTCTTATTCCTACGGAATTGGCTCAGAATTTCATAAGTTCGTCCTATGAAATTTTATTCGTTCTAGAGCTAAATAACACCGACAGGATTTCTTTTTAATAAGCTTGTGTTTGATCGGTTTTTGCCCAACTGCTCTTCCTGAACAAAAGGTGCCTTAGTAATTATGAGTCAATTATCCATTATTATTTAATAAAAAGTAAAAAAAAAGGCTGAGAGTAGCTCATAAAATTCATATTTTTATATTTTTAGGGCTTAAATTTACGGCAACTTGCAGACTGAGAATCTACGTGCAGTAAAAAAACTTTCTATAAATAGTTTCTAACCCCCAATCAAGAATTATAATTCATTAAAAAAAAGATTCCCGGTAATTTTGAATTGATGAAAACATTGAAGTATTTTTGAAGGAGTTGGCTGCACTTGATTCACATGTTAGGTATGTTTTTGGCATAGCCAAGCATCACGCAGCCAATTTGAGTTTTTGGCAAGAGTTAGAATATATTTGAGACATTTAAACTTATAGCTATGCATGGTCTTAGACAAAATTTTAATTCTGGTATATTTATGTGCTCACAAGTATAGGTGCTGGCGTGGAAAACTGTAGTTACCACTTCGACGTTGTTTACCTGCAAATTGAGCAATTTCGTGTTTGGTCACGTTTAATAAACATCATCTACGATAATATATATATAATTTAGTATCATAAAAAAATATTGATCAATGCAATCACATTACAACAATTTAAAACTTCGAAAGGAGTTTTTTCTGACAAATAATCATCTTTTTCTCCTAAACTCATCAGTAACTGTTTCTGCCTCAGATGGGTGAACTTTTCTGACTTCCATGCTTAAAAATTAACTTTTTTCACTTAATCTTGCGTGTTTCGTAGCCTATCACCTATCTGTTGTCTATTAAATATACAGCATTGTTATTTGTGGATTTAGAATTTGACTTAGAAGCAGTTCAGGTTTGTGGTCGAAAAATAATGGTCTTACCTACATCCGAAACATTTTTTTTTTGTAATTTTCGTTTTCCTCTGAATCGTTTTGATAGATTTACATAATATTAAGAAACTTTTAATTGTTAATCTTTAGCTTTAATCCTTCATGGGCACATGAAAAAAATGATATATTATATGCTCCATCAGTATCGTATAGAACAAATGTTCGTAAAACGAACATGACAGACAAATGCGAATTTTATGTCTTCGTGTAATTTAGATAAATTTTTAAAATAGCGTACTATCTAAGATTACAATCTGTGCTTATAAATTATCAATTACTTCCTGCGATACGTTACGTCGAAAAAAATTAAAAGCGTTCGAACATCATTCAACAGGCATACCTGAATTTCATGATTTTGCACTGAATAAAATCAGTTCAAAAAATTATTTAAAACAATTTTAAATGACTAAACCGATAAATTAAAATTCGAATTTCCAATCAAGCCTGTTAAAACAATTCATAAGCGATGACGTAAAAAATTTTAGCTCGATAAAAAAGCGTGATCGTAAAACGAACAATGGTCAAATATGGGTTAAGGCTGGAAATAAATCTTAAATATCTCTTTTACTGTTCTTTCTAAAACTTTGTAATTTTTATGAAACATTTGAATGTAAAAATAGATTGTATATATTCATCAATCACCTAAGCATTGAATAAAAAAATTCTGCGCCAACGCAAATAACCTCTCCTGCCTCATACAGGCATACGAACGAAGATTGCGACTTTGGTCTAACAAGATTGATATTGATAATAGCTAAATACCGTCAAGAATATACTTTAAATAAAATATTGAAAATTTAGAACAGTTATTACCTAGAGACCAACCTTTCAATTCAAAAATTCTCATTAAAGATGTTTTCAGATTTTTGAAGTGAGAGCCTAAAAAAACTGAAAATACTTTTTTTTCCTATAAAGAACCTAAGTTAGAAGATATATACAGAGATAATTGATTTTAGCGTAATTTATCAATTTGTGTCAAAAATTGAGCATCATTAACACTATTGTTGTGTTAAATGAATTTATACAATAAGATAACACGAATGAAAGTATCTAAATTGAATTCATTTTGCAGAGATTAAAGATTTTCTTGATTTAAACGATTTTAAAGGCTTATTCTGCATATAAACATTCAAATAAAAATAAATAATAACATTCCGAAAGCACAGCATGATTTTCTTTAAAAATTATGATCACGTTGGCTTAATTTTAAGCATTGATTGCTCATGTGCCATAATAGAACAAAAATTTAATAATCTAGTCCAGGGGTGCACAACTTTTTTGTAGATGCGGGCCGCATTAGTAATAAGGAATAGGCTTGCGGGCCACAAAAAAATATTTCTCAAAAATTTTCGATCTTTTTCGCAATTAAACGAAAAATAATCCATGATTTCAATTTTTTAAATGAAATTAATCTATTGTATTCTGACATGCATAAATTTTATAAAGAATAGGTAAAAAATTATTTTACATCATATTAAATCATAAAATGTTGTAATACCAATTAATGAGAATTGTTAGATTTGATATCTCTTACTAAGTTTTTGAAATTTTCCTGCATTGTTGTACAGGCAATAAGTATTACAGAATGTAACTATTCCTCTGCAATTATGGAACGAAATTTATTTTCATTCATATTTATAATAGAGAAAGTCTGTTAAATTATGTAACTCCTACCGAAGATTGATAGAAGTTTTAATTCATTGACAGTAACATTGGTATGTCGGTTAACGTCAAGGCACTTATAAAGTTCAATTAGCTCCTTATCTTTAATTATTGACTGAAGTCGATGTAAACTTTGTATGTCGATAATTTCTAGCTTGATTTCTGCCGATAAATTTTTAATTTTTACTCCCAAAGGATTAGGTAATAGGGAATAAAGTTCTGTATTGCAGCCAAAGTCCTTAAATCTTATATTGAACTCAGTCAGTAATATTTCAGTTACTTTTAAGTACTTTGTAAAATCACAGCCATTTTTTCATTGATTAATTTTTGGCATGTTGGAAAATAGGAGAGATTCGACTCCTTATATTGTGGTGTGAATAGCTGTAGCTGTCGTTGAAAGGATGTTATTTTTTTCAAAAAAATTCCTAACCATTTTATTTTTGCCTAGTTATATCTTGTTTAGATCATTTAAATGTTGTGTAATGTCTGCAAGGTAGCATAAATCAGTTAGCCAACTAACATCATGCATGACACTTGTACCCCATCTGTTTTCTGGTATAAAACGCTTCTATTTCGAACTTAAGCGCAAAAAATGCTGTAGAACAGATCCTCTGCTCAATCAGAGCTCCTTTGTGTGATACAGCACATCTTGAAACTCCGAATTCATATCGGCGATAAAAGACTGAAATTGACGAATGTTTAAACCAGTTCTGCGAAAAAAAATTGACGTTTGTTAATACAAAATTAATGAAATGTAATAACTCAAGAGTTTTTGCACAAAGAGACTCCTGTTGAATGATGCAGTTATGTAAGAATGGCGTTTGACTACACCCAAGGCTACGAAGATGATTTTTAGGATGAGCGATAAAGCTATTTGTCGTTTCAATCATTGCTTGTACACCTTCAGCTGTGATACCGGACAATCTGTTCCACAGCAGATCTTTGTCGTCAACAACAGATTTAATACTGTTCAATATCTCGATTCCCGTTGTTTTTCCGTGCATTGAAACCACTCCTATCAGTTCTTAAGTTATTAAAAATCAACTATTAACACCACGGATGAAAATAAGTAATTGAGGAGTATCTTTTATGTCAGTGCTCTCATCTACAGCCAGAAAAAAATAAGGAAATTTCTTCGCAAGATCACGTAACTGTTTCTTTATGTTGTCGGCTATGTCGCTGACTCGCCGCTAAATAGTCATCCTACAAATGGAAAAGTTGTTAAACGTGTGCAAATTGGATG
This sequence comes from Cyprinella venusta, assembly GCA_038021265.1. Lineage (NCBI taxonomy): Eukaryota > Metazoa > Chordata > Actinopteri > Cypriniformes > Leuciscidae > Cyprinella > Cyprinella venusta. The sequence goes on from JBBNEX010000205.1 coordinate 33,505, forward strand.
GGCGAATCTCTTCACAAACAGCTAGCTTGCATTTTTATAATCAAATCTTCATCGGAAAAAGAATGTTACGACTGGGCAATATGTTTAGTCACCTTAAAGATCGCTAATGATAATGCTATTTCTTGGTCCGTAGCTCTGAAAAATGACTTTTGATCACAGCAAATTTATCTCTTTAATTGAAAACCTTTTGTGTTCTTGCTTCACCGATGACTGATCGATACTTTTCAGAATTATTAGTTTCATAATTCTTGCCAATATTGTATTCTTTTGGAACTCACAAACTTTCACTGCAGATGAGGCATAAATATTTTTTTTAATATTTACAAAAAGCAATTTGTCTATCAATTCTTCGTTTTATAGGATCAGTCATTATAGAAGGAAACAAATTATGCCGTAAAACTTATGCCAAAAAAAGTCACCCATATTTTAGCCTCAATCCACATCAGAAAATTTTTTATTCCGACTGCATAAAACAAAAATTCGAAAATTTCAACCTATTAAACAAGCATATACACTTGATTCTTTATTTTCAACATGCCAGTTGCAAGAAAACGCCTGCAATCATTATATTTACAAGTAAGATTATTCTAAATTCCTTATTTTGACTCATAAAATGCACAAAATAAATATGATGATGAGCCTTGTAAAAAAAATTATATGGATAATTTTTTAATCTTTCATATATAAAGGAGGATAAAAATAAAAATCTATGCTAAAATTCTAATTCATTAATAAAAGAGGGCTTAGCATAAATTTCTTACACAGACCACGATTTTTCGTGAAAACTTATTGAGCTTTATGTTATTATTTATTTGTTACACAGAAAGAAAGAATACTAAAATTATATCCAAAAAATAGTCGAACGAATATAATTTGAATATATTTATTTGAATTCTAGTAATCACTCTGCCAAGCTACAGATATATAAAATATCAACATTATAATCCGTCATACCTTAAAGAGAATCAAGTTTTATTGATAACAAATAACAATCGTGAGTGACAAGATTTATAAACAAAGATTTTTACAGTGATACCTCGGATAACGTACTTAATTCGTTCTGGACGTAAGTACTTTATGCGAAACAAACGTTATGCGAAGCATGCTTTGTACTTAAATATAATAATAAAAAAATAAATTTTTTTGTCGAAAAAAACAAATTAAACCTCGGATTTGAGCAATTTTGTGTGTTGATATCGTTCGATATCAAAAATAAATCGTATTTCATAACAAATTCGCAGGCTTAAACAAAATATTTAAATCTGATTTAGTTCGTTGTGCGAAGCAATGTTCGTTATGCGAGTTATCAATAAGCAAAAAAAAAAGTACGTTATGCGCAACGTACGTAATGCGAGGAGTACGTTATGCGGGGTATCACCGTATATTATTGTAATACATCAGGATTTAAGCTATAAAAATTGATTCAAATTTTTAGGTTCATTTAGCTTTTGTCTTTTAATTTAATTTAATTTTTTTTTATTTAAAGACGAAAAAATTATAATTTTCAAGGTCAAAGCCCTTTAATTACCACTTATTGGCAATTTTTTTATTACTCATTTACACTAATTGGATTATCTCTATAAAAATTTTTAATTTAAAAATCTCAAAATTATTTTGATTAAAATTATCTATTTATTATCGCTGCACCTTATTATAAAATATTATTCACCAAGCTATCACTTAAAAACGCACTCGCATATACAAATACACTTCATCGTTAATGCGTCTTATTATAAGAAGTTTCTCAAGCTTTCTGATCCATCAAGACTAATTACCGAAACATTAAGAGCCTATAAATGACGGCTCAACAATTTACATTAAGGAATTCTTGAATTTATGTCTGGATGCAGCTAGGGGTGTGCATCATGTTTTTGTAAGCAGTTATAATTTTTTCAAATCTTTCACGCTCATATTGTGTAATGCTTAAAAATTCACTTAAAATACTCTAATAAATTTGTAAAAACACATAAATTGTGGTAAAATTCAGCGGCTTAATCATGCTTCCTTCATTAATTGTCATGATAATTTTGAACTATCAGATTAAATTATAAATAGATTAATATAATTTTATATCTAAAAGTTTTAACTAAAAAGAGCTAAATAAGGCTTTTTAGAGCGCTAAAAAAACGCTTTTTTATTTGAAGCATGAAACTGATCTTGGTTTCATATCTTAAGTCGGTTAGCACTAGAATATAAATTACATTTTAAGGATAAAAATTAGGTTTCTAACCATCAAACAAATACTCAGTAGAAATATCAGTGATGTTTTTTTCTTCTTAAGATATCAAACTATGAAATATAGAGTAATATTTGGGCGTTTAATGATCTTTCGCGAAAATATTAAAAATATTTATCTAGTAATAAACTTTATTGGGCCTAAAAAAACAAAAATTGTTCGATAGCTCGCGGGCCGCATCAAAAATCAAAAAGGGCCGCATGCGGCCCGCGGGCCAAGGGTTGTGCACCCCTGATCTAGTCTTTTTGATAGCAAAGGGATTTTATAAACAGGCTTACGAAGCAGAACATGGAAGATCTAAAAATGAGCATCCAGGTGCTTAACTGTTTATTCATACTATTTATCATAAGCAAAGTCAGATGAACCTGGTTAGATGATGAAATAGATATTAGAAATTGGCCAGTATCAAAATATTTGATACCGAGCAGGCGCAGTAAATTTAAAAATGGGTTTCGTTTTTAGCAAGCCGAAACCAAAAATCACAGAAAAAGACATAGCAGTTCTAGTAATTTGATTTTTTGCATCGTAGGAATTAAAAACTTTGCGTGACCAGCTTCAGAATTATCAAACTAGAGTATTTTAACCAATAAATTAAGTTAGCTGAGAGAATAGCAAATGAACATAGTATGGCTAAGAAGTTATTGAAGGAAAAAAAGCTCGAGTATTATTTTTATCTTTTAAGAGTCTCTTATTATTTATCACAGTCCAAATATATCGACATCCAATTATACTTAAACACAATTAAAATAATTCAATCAGCCAATTTTCTATGGTTTAAAACTTAAAAAAATAAAAATTGTTGATAAATTAAAGTCAGGATAAAATATAAAGTAATCATAAACAACTTTAATTTATATTTTTTATTAAGATTTTATGTCCTTTTGAATAATTAGTAATAGGCTCACCTGAGATGTCGCATCTGCAACATTAGATTTTTATTCGTTTATCAATTTTTCCTAAAAAAGCTGTGAAGTGCCTGGTCGATAATATCTCATTTATTTTTAAGCTATGTATAAATAAAAATTTTTTAAATTGTTTTTAATCACTTTTTTTTTCATTTTTTTTTATCATATTAACATCTTTAACAATAAGATACTCATTTTCTTTATTGTTGTGGCTAATTAAGAAAATTTTGTATCTTTTTAAGTTTATTTTGGTGGTAGCCGCTTTTAAACCGTACAGTTTTGTGTATTTTGAGCACTTTAGGCGACATTAAAAGTAATTCTATGTTGATAAAATGGCTCGATATTAATGATAAAAAAGTTGGCTATTATTAACCGGAAACTCTATAAAATATTTTAACAGATCAAAAAAGTTGAATGACAGAGTCATAAATTCGTTTTTTGACAGAAACTAAGTTTCCACTGAGATTCTCAAGAGAGTAGGCACGGTTTGGTATAATCTAGTACTCCCTATGAGATTTTTCAACTCAATAGTGCGACCCCGAATATGGCAGCGCAGACCTGGAATTCGCACGCTACACGAGATTAATCAGGTTAGATGCAAGCAAAATCCTGCACAACGAGGAAAGGGAATTCATCTGGAAAGTTTTTTCTATGTGGGGCTGTCCCTTTCGAGTGATGGTCGGATAAAAAAATCATTACCGGCCAAACCCAGCGGTGAATCTGTATATTTATCAAAATATGATCAAAAGCCGAGTAAAAACAAATTCAAGCTGAGGTAACTGAAAGATTCATCCGGTGGTTGGACAAAAAACAGAATCCTCAAGATAAAATGCTTGGTATTTTAGTGGTAAATTATACTTATTACAAGAAAATATTGCGCAGATTGTTATTTTTATATTAATTCATTAATCAACAGTTTTCAGATCTTCAAAGCATAGAAAAAATAGTAAAATAGATTTTAGTTGAAAAGGAGGTAAAATGCTTTAACTTGTATGTAGAGATTATTATAGAAATTTTCAGGTCTGTTGTCATAAATCCACATCCGTGTATAAATCTTGAACATTTAATGTTAAAATAAAAAAAAATATTATTCTTATCGGTATTCAGAAATATATTTCTGCACGTGGAAGATTAAACAGAGTTACATTTTTTAATTAAAATAATTGGTCATGTATTCTTAGAATTAATCAATTTTTTTTTCACTTTGATAGAAAACAGTTGCACCTTAAAAATTTATCCCTTGATCAATTTATTTTATTTAAGGGCGAAAATGAGAAAATAATATTCTCCATTGAGTTGAGTTGTTTCAAAAAATTTGAAAACGCGCAAATTATTATTCTTTTTAATCCAGTTATGTTAACAAATCTCAACATATAATTTAATAATGATCATTCGCTTAAAAAAAATTTTAATCGTGACTGTCTAGTTCAGCGGTGGGCAAATTACGGCCCGCGGGCCGGATCCGGCCCGTTTTAATATTCTATCCGGCCCTTTTAGTATCACAAGACGGCTTTTGAAAAAATTTGTCAGCATTATTTATAAAATGGATGAGCAAAGAACAGCCAAGTACTATGCACACAAAACATGTCATGTAATTTATTCAGTATTTTTTTAATTCTTCTACGTTCATGGTTAAATCATAACAAAACTGATATTTAAAAAAGTGACACATGAAATGACGATTTAAATAAATTCTATCTTATAGTAAATTATACCACAAAGTCTATAAAATATTCACTCGTCGATGCAGTAAATGTTATAAGATCGAGAGGATTAAACCATCAAAAATTTTAAATTTTTTTAAAGGACGTGTATTCTGATCATTCTGATGTTTTTATTGCTCATATATTCGATGGTTGAGTCTCTAAAAATGTTAAAAAGCGTCGAGGAAACATAAAATAATTTTTTTATATTTTTAAAAATTAAGAATATAGCCTGTAATTTTTCAATATATATTAAAGATAATGAATGGATGAGTGATTTTGTTTTTACGACAGAAGTCATGCAAAGATTGAACGAACTTAACACTAAACTCCCAAGTAATGATCTTTGTGCTCATGATTTATATGTGGAAATAAAATCGTTTCAGACTAAAATTACACTTTTTTCTCATCAATTCGTTAATCAAAATTTTACTCACTTTTCATGAGAAAAACTCAAAAAGCCAATAAAAATTTTTAAACTAAATACTTTGAAAAAATAACTGATTCATTGAAAAATAATTTTTGATGAGTTTTGGAGATTTTTAGGCATTTGAGCAACAGTTTTATCGATTCATGTCACACTTTAATTATAATTCTCAATCTGCTCAAGATCATTTGGAAATAGAACTTCCTGACCTCCAATCAGACAATTATTTCAAATATAGTTTCGAAAATAAAATTTAATATGATTTTATTCATCTCATAGTTCTAAAATATTAAAAAATCTAAACGAATATGAAAGATAAATATTTGCCATAGTTGCATCAATATACATTTGTGATCAGACTTTTTGCTGCCTGATAATTAATAAATTTAAAAGCTGTTTTTTCTTACAAATTTTATCTGTTTAAGATATTAAACCCGGTAAAACAAGATTTAAGCCTGATATTAAAAAGTTAGTAAATTATTGAAATATATTATTCCAGTCTCATTTATTTTTTTGTCGTATTTTTAATATAATATAACAGTCTTTGGTTTTAAAAAATATGATTATGCTATTTTAATCTTTATTAGTTTACAAAAAAGTCTAAGGTAGTTGTTTTTAATGTGTTTTTGAGAGCAGGCCTCAACAATAAAAAATTTCCTGAATTTATATTTGTATAAAATAGTTGTAGCTTACAATTGTTAAAATTGCATATAATCCAGAAAATAAAAATTCTAAAATTAATTCTAAAACTGTGCGGTCCTTCTTCAAAATAAAGGAGGTGTCTCATATAAGAAATCTGATTTTTGATGTAATATTTAATGTATGTTACAAATTCTGAGGCAGGTGCTACCTGCCGGTTAAGTAACACTGATCTGTGACATAAAAATTTTTTTTATTATTCGTTCATTAAAAAATTTTCATTGTTTTATTTTTGAATTATACAATATGGTTTCTTATATTTTTCCAATTAATTAGCAAAAATCTAGTAATTTTTATCAAAATTAAGTTTTTAAACATCCGGCCCGCTTTTATCTAAAATTTCGATTATGTGGCCCTTTGGAAAAACTAATTGCCCACCGCTGGTCTAGTTCATTCTGACAACAGATTTTACAATAATTATAATTATAACATTTATTCCTGTTTTGAATTCTAAATTGATCACATTTCGTTGCTTATTTGTTATTTTAATATAAATTCATATTTTGATTGATTGATGTGTCCCATTTTTGTCCTTTATTTATTATTTAACCAGGTAAATTATTTTAGACGTGCGAAATTCTTTCTTAAAAAGAAGATCTATTTAGAAAAGCTTACTGTACAAGCAGATAAACAAATCGATCAGCTCGAGAACATGGTTCACGATCTCGATTTCGCTGAAACGTCCAAACAAGTTTTTGAAGGTCTTAAATTGGGTAATGATTGTCTTAAAAAATTGAATGAGGTAAAAATTTAACATTGTTCTCAAGTCTATCGATCTTAATCTTATGGAGGAAATTGCTGAAACTACTAATGAAACTCGACTCAAAAACCAAGTAATACTGGTATTTATAACAGGAAATAAGCAGTTTGATTTCGAGCATGCTTACAAATGAAGACGAAAGTCTGCTTCTTCAAGAACTTGATGAATTAGCTGTTAGAAACAGTTTATATATTTATAGAGTGATGAAAAACCTAAACTGGTTGAAGAGCTGCCTTCTGTTCCTAAATTACCGCTAATACAGGATCAGGATATGGTTTCATCAAGTGAACCTGAAAAATTAGCCGTTGGCTCAGAATTTGACAATTAATAAATAAAAATTAATTTAGAATAGATTATTAGATTTTTACCTTTTCTCATTTTGTGTTAAATAGAAGTTTATATCTATGCTGTTGCCTAATAGGTTATAAATAAAAAATAATAACTTTTAATTCTTTCACGGTGTAATAGTTAACACACAGGATATTTCAGTTTTATATTGAGATAAATTGCAGTAATAAAGATTTTTTATTAACTTATATAATTTTTTGAACAATTTTTATGACTTTTAAGTCAATAATTTAAAATTTGTTTATATTTATTTGAGTAGGCTTATGAACAAGATTTACTATTTAACATCCTTAATTTGTAGTGTCGTCGTCAACATTACTACGCATTCGTTATGACAGCGTGACAAATTGGTGAAAGGCAATTTGAGTTAGTTTAAATTCATTTAAATTCCTTTTTCTCATTTAAATGTCTTCCATTTTGCCAGAGAATACTCACTCGCCCCTAAGGAGTGATTATCCAAGTAAATCACTCTTTACGGTTCATGTAAAATTCTTATTGTACCCTCATGGGTACGTCATATAGAATTAGATTTATATAAAACAAGTATCATCTAATTAAAATCATCGAATACTATCAAACTTATTCATGAATATAAGCAAGTAAAGGAAACGATCTATATTCAAACCCAAATTAACGCTAATATCGATTTTTAGTAGAAAGAAGTTCTACTTTAATTCTGATGGCTCATTAAATTCGTATTTTGCATTGTAATCTTCAGAATGCATTTTTTTTCAACCGCCTTAGGTTATCTTTTACGACACCTTAGGTCTCTCTGCTAAAGCCCAAATCACTGGCTTCTTAGAGACGTTACCGGTGGAATTAGGGGACCGGATTGCGGTCCTCGCTTTTACTTCTTTCCCCGCTTAGACACCAGTGATGGCCAGCTCTGGTAGTGTGGTAAGAATTTATTTTCTTGATTGGTGAGTAACACGGGAAACGATAAGAAAACTAAATGATTGATGTAATTAAATTACTTGCTCTTATAACGCAACGTCAACTTTTCTGACAGTGATAACGTCAAAATCTACGTTATAAATCGTTAATAAATTTCTTTATTATGAGTCTGTCGCTGTGAAAATAGAGCTTCGGATAAAGGCGGAGTACAGTATTTGTCTGTACTAATTTAAACAAAATCTGTGTTTAAGGCATATTTCTGGTTCTCCATTACAACATCTTTTTAGTTTTTTTTCTTTCTTTTAATAATCTATTTATGAGAAATCTTATTGGTCTTGGAGATTTGTTGATAAAATCAATGGTCAAGCTTTAAATGATAAACATATTAATTACACCATTTATCATAATTGAGTGGTAAATCTAGCTCGTATGTTTCTAAATTAAAAGCTTTTTATGGGCTTCATAAAACGATTTTTTAAATTGTCATTATCTCTCGATATTTTATTGATTTCTTCTCCTAAATCTTAGTTTGTTTCATTTTACTTAATTCCTGCTCCCGAAGAACAAGATTGTAAGACTTAGTTATATTTCTTATTAGGGCAGTTTAAATGGACTCAATATTAAAATTTAGATTTTATTTGTTGATTATTTATAAATTTTGTGACCGAAATATTATTCGAAACGACAGTTTTTACAAAATAGAAATCAATATTTCTGGGCTGTTGTGTTAATAATTTGAAGTATTTGCTCATTTTAGAATAATTTTCCAGATTGAAATTGATACGTCAAATAAATTTAAAAATTAAGGAATAGATTTAATTTTCTCTAATATTTAGCTGTACGGTATTTCTAAATCCATTTATATTTTATTTATTTCAATAATTTTGACCATTTTTTTTGTTAATAGTAGATTCAATTCAATATAAAGTATTAATTTCATAAATAATGATGCCCGAAATACTACAAAAAAAATCGAATATGTCGATTTATCAAATTTTTAGATTATTTAAAAGATAACATCAGCAATCAAACAATATTTCGTCAATATTAATTAGGTAACTTCACCGATAGATCATTATCAATCAACAGTACAAAAAATAATACGTTTAAATATTTTTTTTCAAATACACGAAATAATTTAACTTTAACGAAAATATTTTTTTCTAAAATATTAGAAATTTTACTAAATGATAATTTTCTTTCTAAGATATCATAGAATTTATATATAAAAAGAATATTAGATCCATATGTTGTTCAATTAATTCTTACCTTGAAAAGATTTAGTGAACCAGAAAAATTATAAAACAACTCTAATTTTCTTTTTATTTCGTGCGTAATTATAATCTGCAAACTTTACTCAAATTAAAAAGTACAAGCATTTATAAGTAATTTTGAATGAAGACGTTAAAATTGCAGGGTTTTACTAATTCGGATTATTACCTATTTGATAGAGTTAATTTGAAAAATATTTTTCCGTAGTATGGAGATATAAATTGAGTCGAAGCAGGAATTTTTGGCACTTAGCTAATGTTTTCAATTTAAAAGCAGATAAATGAAACCTGTGCAATGTTTTAAGTATTTAAAATGACAAAAAATACTGAATAAATTCTATCAAGTGTGAAACCTTTTAGTAATTTAAGAAAAATGTCCATTTAATTAATTTAAAGACTAATTAAAGGAAATTACTTTATGATAATCAAGAATTAATTGATCTCTGTAAATCTCAACAATTTTCATAATCCGGCATAATTTTCAAGGAATTCTGTGCGCTTTTTAGACGACTCTTGTTAATAAAAAATTTCTATATTTAATTTTACGTCACTGTTGAAAATTTCAAATACAGTCTATAAATTAATGCATATTTTATTAACCCCTCCCAAATTAAATTTGCAGTATCAATGCGCTGTTTCAAAGTATTTTTAGTGTGGTTTTATCTATTAATTGCTCGTTCATGGACAAAAGATATATTAGGAGGAGACAACAGACATATATGTTATTTGGTTTCAAAATAAAACAATTTTTCAAAATACGTTTGAATAAATATTATTTATTCAGCATACAAACAAATTTATTTCTAAGTGATATAATATTAGTATGACCTAACTTATTTTTAAATTTTGTCCAAATCATATCTCAATTTTTATTGATGTAATAAGCACATACGATTGGTTAAGAGAACGCCATAATTTTTTTTAACCAAAATTTCCTACGCTAACACCTTAGTGCTAAAACAAAGGAGCCATAAAGTCACGAAACGAAAATAATTAACTTATAAAAATTGATGGTTTAATTGATTTATTTGAATTAAATTAGCATTCAAAGTTATAATACATTATTTTCAGTCTTTATCCCGCACGACTCATATGTAATCGTGCAAATTAGAATATATTGAATAAAGACAAAATAATATAATTTTACAGTAAAATTAATAATTTATTTTTTATGATTTGTAAATATAGCTCCTTATGAGGTTTAATTATGCGATGCAGCTTATGTTATTAACATATTAAAAACCTAATTTATGGCTGCAATCCAATCTCGTGAATATTTTAGTTCAGTTCGCCCACATAATTTTTTTTTCATTTCACATAAAGCTACACTGTTTGGATTGGGCATTGGTATATAAAGTAAAAATGCATCAATCTTTGATTGTAAGGCATCAATAACTTTTTTATTTCTTAAAATTTATAGGTTACCACCTAATGCAAGGTTAATGTCTCTATCTTTATTCCTCTTTATTCGAGCTGTCTAACAAGTTTGACAAAAAACCATAGATACATCTTTGTTAAGATTTCTTTGGTTATATAATTTTATAATTACAACAAAAATCTTATTTGGTAAATGCCAAGATATAATATTTTTAATTATTCGCAATACAATTAGGATGTGGGCTATTTATGATGTAAACGCTGCATATTTTACAATACCTCCATTTTTTCCAAAGCAAAGATCAAATACTTTAAAATTCATTTCTCTTACAAATTGTAATAATGTTATGAAAATTTTGTCTTGGTTATTTTTAAATATTCAACATGAGAGAATTTTCTTATCTTTAATCATTGGCTCTTTACAGAATCATTTGGAATTTTTAAACCAATAAAATTTCGTTTTTTATAAATTATTTTCCGTAATAGTTACTTTCAAGCGTAGGGATATTTATCTAGTTTATGAATGGCTGGGGAATACTATAATAATAATAAAATGCAATTTTGGCAATTAATATGAAAAGTGTGTTACTTTTTAAATATTTTTACCTCCAATGATAAAGTTACCTATGTAATATTTA